>JAUEJJ010000017.1:8212270-8224446 GCA_032164275.1 Synergus coniferae | reverse complement strand
GCTCGTCAAATTTCGGCGAACTCTTAATCGAGTTATAGAAACAGAAGTCGATATTTGTTGAAAAATTTCTGATTCGTTTAGGATAAAAGTTTTCAAGGCTCCATTGCTCGGACGAGTTATCTCTAATGAAGCTCCCAATAGGGAGTTTAAAAAGTTGATCCACGAACTATTCCCGGAGGAAATCTATCTTCGTTTCCAGTCTTGGTAACACCGGCGTTGCTGCAATGATCGGGATGAGTGAAACGCTGCACAATGTTCTGTCAATTGTTGTGGTGCTCAAATTCTTCTGAAAATTTATGTACATAGTACAAAATTTAGTACTTAAATGAAGTACTTTAAAAAGTTTTCAAAAACGGTAATTAATGATTCATTACTACTCCAGTCTCTCGTGTTTTAACGACAGAATTCTTAATGCAGGATAATTTGTCAATTTATGCAGAATGATTATATTTGTTCATCACATAAGTGGGACTTTATATGTGCGATGATACGAAAATGTACACTGTACGTAACATTGTTTACAGGATCACAGGGTTGTTACCTCGTTCGTTTTGTTCGCGTCGGTGCTCCTAATAGAATAATTGCAGATTGGCTCGCTCCCTGTTAACAAGGTTAGCGTTTGCGCAGTTAGTGGTAAAAGCCCTAAGCATTTGCAACGTTATACAACAATCTAAAGACAATAAGATTTGTTCCTTCCATTTCTGGATAATATTTGTCCAATAAAAGCGGTTCAAATACCTCGAGGTTTTATCAATCAAGATTAAGATGCAAAGGAATCCGATTGTCATTAATCCAAGGATTAAATGTGGATTAATCTTCTTAATTTTATTTAAAGCCTAAAGAACCTCCAATGTTTTCCCACAGCGACTTACTTTTATTTATTTTTATCCACGGGAGCTTTAAAGTTCTGAGCTTCCCTTTAAGAGAAGCCCTTTCTTTCTCTATTTTATTTCCTTCGCTTTTTATACTATTGTCTTCCAAGTACCATACTATTAATTAAATACGCCCCTTTCTTTTCATCTTCTTTTAGTCAAAATGAAGACCTTCAGAAAATCTTGACTATTTGGTCAAATACCAAGACAAATAAAATAAATAATAGTCTTTTTTTTAATTGATACAATATCTTCTGGAAATGGGCTCGACATTACATGCCGGAATGAAAAAATTCTGAGGTTCAGTTTAAGAGACAAAGCTGGTGAGGGAAGTTTGTGAAATCACCCCTCTGGTCACATTGAAGTAATTTTGAAAGTGATGTTACAGGAAGCCGATATATGTACCGGAAATGGAGGAAATCGACGATCGACGTGGTTGTCCACACTTGAGAGTGGACCAAGGATCCTTGTAAAACTTCTATTGGCCGACGGAGTCAAATAACTTTCTCTAGTAGTGACATCGGCGACAGCGCTCCTCTATATAAACTCATACGTTCTGCACACTAGACTTTGTCTATGTGTATGTGTTATTTGTAACTTATGGTCTGGTGCTTTCAACCAAGTGAGCAACCAAGAATCGAAATCCTTGCTTCAACATAGTTGAAGGATCTTGAGTGAAAGAGTCTGAAAGAATCGTCGAGAATTTCTTTCAGAAGTTTCAGCTCCATAATTGTAGGTACCATCCACCATATCTCCTTTCATGGGTTAAATTTTTAATGATGCAAATAAGTAACCTTAGAATTTTCTTCAGGGGTTTATAAGTTTCTCTGGTAGGAAAAATATTACTTTAAAATATTAATATTACTTTGAAAAGGATTATTTTCAGTATAAAGATGATTTGCAGTATAAAAATTATTTGAAGTATTTTGTTACTTTATTTCCAACGTGGTTATAATGTTTGAATCTTATAGAGTCCAAAGCTTCTGATTTTTGGATCAGAGAGTGAGTCAATGTCAAATCCTCAATCCTCAGGCATATCGTTTCAGAATATTTGTGGTATTAGCGGGTATATTGCTTTTACCCGTTACCCAGGGAGTATCTCATGCATGTACATGCATTCGTGATGCTGTGTACAGATACCTAAGCGGTCGATATATTGAAATGTTGAAATGGCAGGAAGCGTTTCATGGGATGGTATTTCATTACACGCAAGTTACCTATTTTGAAGAGGAAAACGATGACCCCTGTCCATGCTAGCGAATTATCGACCACGCGATGTCCACGTTCCTCCTTGTATGAATATATTCGATACCGTCCGTAAGAAATCGATATATCCAATGACCCGGAAAATCGAAACATGTTGGAATGTAATATTTAAAAGAAGCAGCACAAGATTCAATGGAAAAATCATTAAAAATGTTTTAATTATAATTTATCATTAGCGCCGATTTCATTTGATAAAATTCCATTATAATTGAAACACGCGTAATTAAAATCAATGGAATTAATATGTTGCGTGGAAATCCTCATTGTCAAACTGAATCACAGTTAATTGTTCAAAATTAATCTATCACTCAGCGGGAGCATTATTTACTTCAATTTGTGATATACATTGTATTATTTAGTGGTGAAAATTATTTATTGACGATGCTTATATTAAAGGAGAAAATGCTGTTTCCGATTTTTGAATCGCGTATAATTTTCATCAAATAAATCTAGAAGATTATTATGTTTTGTAGTTCGAAGATTGAAAGTAATTTATCGTAGAGTCGTCTTTTGTTAGGCAATATTTCTTTAATGAATAATCGATTCTTGATCTGGAAAAGATCGTTCCTCTCTGCGAGTGAAGCTCAGCATTTTGCAAAGGCACCGACTCAACCTCCCACATGTATTATTCCAAACCTCCTGAAAGCTTTTCGTTGTCCATAAGTGAGTAAAAATCTCGAAAGCTTTCGTGCAAATCATGAATTATTGCCCAGGATTCGGCTTATCAATCGGCTATTTTCAAATATTTTAATTGAATAGCCGAAACCGTAATATCTCATAAATTTCAATCTTGGCAGAGATAAAAGTATTGATTCTTCTCTTTTCCTATTAATCCTTTTCTTTATTTTCTATGTGGAGTGCAAGAATATTATACAAAAAATGTTATTTCCGATGAATAAAATGAGGAAAGCCTAATGGTTTTATTTTTACTGAAATCATTTTAAAAATTTATTATAGGTGCTAAACGGTTTTCTGCAAGTTCGCTGAGTTTGAAAACTGTCAACCAAGTTTCGATTTGATGTCTCGAGACTTCACTAGAAGGAGGATTATCTCACATGTTCGATACTTTGGGTCATTAATCGAAGTCTCTTTCAATCTGTCAGCCATCTCCTGTCTGATAGAATCGCTCGAATACCAGAATTGAGGAACTATGACTGTCGACTCAATCCAGGAAGGCAGGCTTGCAATATCTTGAATGCCTCATAATAGTCATCAGGTTCTTGCACTCCAAAGCAAATTGAATACAGACTCCGTGAGACTAATTTTTTATTGCTTGGAGTAATAAACGCCATTAAAGAATAACTTCTTCTATTAGGAAAATTTGATCCAATTAATTCAATTTCTAGACAGAGAAAAGCTAAAGATACGAATAACTTTTGGATTAATTTTCTTTGGGACATCGCTAAGAAGCTAACAAGTTTTCCAAAGCTTCTATAGGAAGTTATTATCTCGGGTATGTGAATGCTCTTCAACTTTTAGATAACTACCATTCGAGCACACTTTCTCTAAAGTCAATTCAATTTGAGTTTCCTTTGATTCTAAGTTGGGAAAGTTTTGGAAGCACATTTTCTTTCATCGTGAGCATCAAATCGTTCTTCGTCTCGGTTGTCCCATTCATCCTCCTCGTAGATATCAATGCTAAAATCCTTGAAAAACTCTACTCTCTGGTTCTTCCACTTTTTTTTTTAGCTACATACCCACAAAAGAAAAAGAATGCAAAATCATCCAAGACAAGTGGGGTATTCACAGTAGGTAATTTCGCTAGGCAGAATAACCATCAATGTGTGTACTTAATAGCAATAATGCCAACTTCACGAAAGTTTCCATCTAAACGTAAGGCACTCGTATTTTAGCAATATGTCTGCTTCCTGTATTCTATTTACTCGTGGCAAATCCCACTAGACATGATATGATCCCTCTTATATCTCCCCATCCATCATATACAGGCCCACTCGGTTAAGAGTTGCACCAGAATTTTCTACCAAAAAGATCTGATGTCATGTAGTTTCGCGCTTTAGACCTTGGAAAAAACTTCTTTCTCATATTTGTATAGATTGCGAATGAAATTCTTTCAAAGCTTCACAGCCAGCAATTTGCACTTGAATAATTTTTTCCAATAATATCAGATAATATTGTATTTCATCCGGCAATATTTGGCTTTTAACTGCTTATTTTACTTTAATCTCGCCATGTCTGACTCTTAACTATTTATACTACTTGAATTTCACCATGTCTGATTCTTACCTACTTTTACTACTTGAATTGCAGCATGTCTTACGCTTACCTACTTTTACTACTTGATCGGCAGTATGTCTGCCTTTTACCTACCTTTACTACTTGAATTGCAGCATGTCTTACACGTACCTACTTTCACTACTTGAGCGGCAGTATGTCTGCCTTTTACCTACCTTTACTACTTGATTGCAGAATGTCTGACTCTTGACTATTTATACTACTTGAAACTCCCTCTTTCAAGAAAATTATGACTTTTTTTTACTATCCTATGATATTTCATTTATAAATAGATATAAAAATAATACTATTGTACTGTAAAAGTATAATAATGCCTTAATATGTTAAAGAGGCTAACTACTGCATTCATGTGCCAAGCTGTATGATTTTAGCGAAATTATAACCATCAAATTCAGCGCGTGAGCTTGCGGGCTTGGATTTTATGGTCGGTTCGCTCCCAGCTAGGTTTAGAACTCACATCTGCTTCACATTTTACCAATCACGGCACGCGTTACTTTTACAATTCCCACGTGATGGCGTAATACATATTGCGCAATTTTACCTCTCACATATTCTCCATAGATGTATGGGCTAAATGCAAAAGTACATTTTTCATCATGCAAAAATGCTTATAAGGATACCGAGACATGAAACACTAGATCAGATGACAATAATGACGATTTGGTCAAAATTTTCAATCCGAGATTTTCAAGGCCTTTATCACACATTGTTTAGAAAATATATTTTATCAATCAAAGAAAAACAATCAAAGAGAGAAACAATTTGGTTTGTAACTAATTAAAAGAATAGGAGAAATGTAAGAACTATTTAAAAATTTCTGCTGGCTTCGTGTAATGCGATGTTCAAAGTTTCCGAATGCGCTGCACATTACGTCCGAATTGCATTATATCTTGCTATCTTTTGCGGATTTTGTTTCACTATTAGCAGATAATAAAACCCACTATTGGTCGGATATTGTGGAAGATATACACATGGGAATTGCAACTGTTGGAAAGAATCGTAGGAGTTTCACAACTGTTTTCTGTTCTTCTGTTTCTTCGACTGTTTTCCACGCTTCGATGTACTTTTAGATCCTCCTCCCTCAGTTGTTGCAACCCCTTCTCACCATGCCACCTAAGTAACGTCTCAGCGGACCAGAAACTGGTGCCACTGAAAACTTTGCGTTATTATCGCTTCTCCAGAGTCGAAGGTTGGTGAAACTGGTCAGAAAAAGGTTATACCTTCTTTGCGGTTTCACAGCCGAGTATTCACGGATGACTAAACGCGCTCCTTCGTTATCTGCCTTTATCTTCCTTTTCCTTCTCGATCCCGAGCTTACGCTTTTTCCGCTCTCTTCTTTTGCGTTCTATTGTCGAAAAGATCCCTTCCTTTTAGCCACTGGTCTTTACTATCAAAAGAACTTCCCGGACGCTAAAAGATTTTTGTGATTTTTTCAAAAGAAAGTGGAAAATTTAAAGAAAGAATTAAATAGAATTTATTACCGTTAAGCTTTCGTACGTGAAAAATACGAAATTCGAAACCGACACTTCTGTTTGATTTTTAATACTTTTTCTCCACAATTTTCCGTGCACGATTTTATTATTAATATATGTGAAATAGAATTCAAATCGACTGGGTATAATCGATTTATCCGATTATAAAATACGTGTGCCGCGTGTCAAGAAATCCAGACAGAATGTCTTAGGCAAAGCATGAGACGTTGAATTATGGCGTTTCTGCTAAGAGATAACGGCACGAGAGTCAGCCCCATTTTCGATCAAGAACGCGAATGAAGAATGCGATACCGGAAAACGTTTAAAGAATGGTTAAAATGAGACCTTATTCGCAGTTCAACCTCGCGTAGAAGACATATTTTCTATGGAATAAAGATCCAATAGGTTGAAAGAAAACCAGCTGTTACCTAATATGTCTAGGAGAATTTATCATAAGACTCCTGCACTTTTCTCATTTTCTTGATTGTAGAACCATTCATACTTTTTTAAATTAATGTCTCCAATCTAGTACTTTTCGTAATATTCTAATAAGGCTACTGGATTCGAATTTAAAATTTACAGTAATAAAAAATGATGATATAAAGACTTCACATTATCGGGAAGTCACTAAATAGCTTACTCGAGAACTTAGTGTTAATGACGCTATAATAATTTTTAATTTGCGATAAAGTCGACTGAACCGGAAGCTATTGGTGTCACGAACCTGACGGGTTAAAACTCCTTCCTTGTGACGTTCTTATCTTCCGACGAAAAATTAATCGTTTTATGAGCCAGGTGTCAAACTGGAAATAAGGATCGGAAGCTTCTTAAACTTTACTCACTTTTACAAGCTGATATCATAAAAAAATATAATGATGAGGATTTTGAAATTAATATAAGAATGAGAGATATTGTTAAAAATACGAAATATATTATTGCGAAATTACTAACATGATAGAACCATAAAAGAAAGGGATCCAGAGTTCAGTCTCGTCCTCGAAAGTACTTTTTGGAAACAATAGTTTGCGAATGGACCATAACACTGCCTTTCACCCTAGTATAAATCTTGAAGTTTTCTTTTTATTTTCCACTTGGAACCTTTATCTCTTACTCCTCATTCTTCCTCAGTTTTATCGATTTGACAACGAAAATAAACGTCGCTCCTAGCTAAGAATATACTTCGATTTCATCTCGACTTTATGACCTTTACTAAATCAAGAGTTGAGTTACAATATCTATGTAATATTGCATTTATAAAAAGATACATTTTTCGATAGAGTTATTATTTTAGCAGTTATTATAGAATTAGTTTTTTTTTATTTAAGAAGAAAGAATCTTGAAAAAATAATTTGTGGTAGAAGGTTCAAACCAGTAGGCAATCAAAAATAATAAACTAGCTTTATCGACACAGTTCCCTCCTAATTTTAATTGCCTGTATCCACATTTCCGCGTCAACCCTAGGGGTATGAAAAGTCATTTCTCGGCATCCTCCATCTCCCAGACGCGAGGAAATTTAACTGATGTGGGAGGGTGACTCGAGTAAGCTAATAACGAAACATATTTAATGGATCTATCTCTCGATGAGTTTGAAAGTACTGAAAATTCTCATAATTCTTTACGTTTGATCTCAAAAGTAAGTTTCCCGAAAGTTTGGATAACTAGAACTAAAAATAACCCAAGTTCTCTGAAAGTGCCTTTAGATTTTTCAATATTCACATTTCTTTGGATAATTTCAAGAAGAAGAAAATGAATAATGGAATTTAATGATGTAGAAAAGTAGAAAAGTAACTATTCTTAAGAGCATAGCATCTTCGAAACAAGCTGATTTCTCAACTAAAGTAAAGAGAAACGACCTCTCGCCGACTTCCTTCTCGCATTATCTTTTCGACTCTTATCTTTCTCCCATTTAAGTCCGTGGAATGCACGGATTTCCGGACCAAGTGGAAAATTTACTCAGTTTCTTTTAGTTCATGCTATCATTATTATTCCGAGGCCAGAACTACACTAAAGTGGCAGATGTGCAATTTAACGAACTTTAAATTAAATTCGTTTCACTTTACGGGATTTTTATTCTTATTGGTCATTTAATTTTCCTACTTTTACGAAGAATAAGTAAATAACAGTCGATCAATTCGAAAAAGATGTTACTACAAAGATAAGAAAGTTTTTTATCGTCTAATCGACTTCCTAAAAACGTGTTTCCCTCTTTTCACGGTTTGAAATGGAATCAGCCTAAATGCAATTCTGCTGAATTGAATGAAGTGAAGAATGGGAATTCAATATAAAAAAGGGAGAAAAACAAGTGAAGGGAAACAGAAGATTTGTTTTAGCAGTGGCGAGTCTTCAAGATCTAGCGGTTAGGACGTTGTTCCCAGTAGGAGGTAAGGAAATAATGGGAAAGTGTAACTTGATTTACGTTAGTGTTTTCCCTTGGCCATGGTCTACCCTTTTCCTCCTTCGACCATCCCATTCCTCTTTCGAGAACAGCCAGCGCATCCCAAATCCCAAAAGGTTTCAGGATCAGGTGAGACCAGGTGCAGTGATATCACACTACTTCAAGTTGCCCATTAGGGCATACAACTTCGACACTTTCCTAAATCTAACATAAAAAATTCCTCGGCGACAATCTCCCACAAAATGAACGATTATAGTTCAAAGAAACTTATACTCTATTTCTAAATATTAATAAATTAATTATTACTTGAGCATCTCCACGTCTGACTGTTTAATGCTTATTCTACTTGAAACTCTCAATGTCTGACTCTTCAACTGATTATACTACTTAGATATCAGTATGTCTGATTCTTAATTACGTATACTACTTGCGTCTTTCCATGTCTAACTCTTAACCACTTTTACTACTTAAAAATCTCTGTCAGAGAAATTACGACTTTTTTTTACTGTTCTCTATCGCCATATCGAACTTTTCTTAATTTAATCACTTTACTTGTTAAATTGCTGATTAATATTTTGATATTTCTTTTTTGTTAATTTTTGTCTTATGAATTTTTGTCTTTTTTGTCTTATATTAAAGAGTTAAAACAGTGTGCGATTTATTGAAGTGAAACGCTAAACGGACCAATGAAAGGGGTCGACTGTTTTCAGCTTTTCCAAATCCATTATCATGGTCTCATCCTTCTGTGCCTGAAATTGACTTCGGAGCAATGCATCATCCGTAAGTGATGCCGCGGCTTGGCGATCGTTCGCTAACTCCTAGGTTCCTCGGTTTCATCGGTTCTCTTTCCCGGTTCCAGTTCTTCTCCTCAAGAACCGGAGGAGATACTACCCTCTCGCAACTCACAGACTTATAAATCAAACCCCCTTACAAATCGCACCGGAGATTCCCCAACAGTTCCACAGCTTTTCTCCTTTTTCCTTTCTAGTCTCTTTCTCTTCCCTGTTCTTTACTTTATTATTTTTCGCACCTTTCTACATTTCACTCAAGAAGCCTGAGAAAAGGGTGCAAAGCAAAATTCAGACCCTAAATTGAATATATTTTAAGTGGTAGGCTCCTTCAGGTTTTTATGAATGTTCATAATTACTAACATCATTTGTGATGTAAATTACCAGAGATTTTAATACCAGAGATTTTCCTTTTAGTTTCCTGATATTGAAAAAAGCTTGAGCGAGTTTTAACAGATTTCCTGTTGCAACACAGAAAGAAAATGGATTCTTTTCACGTTTTCCCTTCAATAAAAAAAAGGAGGCAATGTATTGACTTCCCAGCGTCGACGTTCCGCATTCAGGATGCGCGACTAGAGTATTCTAGATTCTAGTGCTGCCCACGGAGTCTAGTGACATATCGGACACCTGAGTCACTCTCAATTCAGGGGATTTACGATCCTTTCTTCCGGCTTACAAGAATAGACCATTTACTTTAAGTGACTCACTTGCATCAATCGAAATACGGTTACGTCCTGCACTTGACGTAAAGCAAAGATTTTCATAAATATTGATTCGTTCAAGGTGCTGAAATTGCCTAGCTGGATTTCCATGCAAAAAGTCCTCCAGACCAAATAAAACTTTGCAGTTACCATTTCGAAGTACTTGATCAAAAACAAATTTCCCCAAAATTTTAGATCTGTAGCTGTCATTTTGAATGAGTTAGGATGGATTATTGAATTTCTGTTTTTCGACTTTTTTTAGCTAAACCGTTCATCTGAAAATTTCGAAAAAATCCACACTACTTCTTTTCAATGGTAGACATATCTGTGCATTTTTAGCGAATTTCCAATACTAAAAATTGCGGAACAACTTTAGTTTTTTTCTCAAACATTAGTCACTATTAGATATAGAATTTTTGCAAAATGTGGACATGTCCACATGTCCAATAAGTTTTATCTAAAAATTGTGCAAAAAATGTTTGCCATAAATGTCGCCAAACATTTTTGCATTAATAATTGATGATACAGGATGCCCAGATGTAATGAAAACACTTTTTCTGAAAGCCTTGTATTTTGTAATGTCACAAGTTGACAATGTCGGTTGAAAATGCTGATTGTAGGAGTTTAAAATTTTTTTTGATATGACTTGATTTCTGATATTTTTCAATCCAAATTCAAAGCAGCGAAAATTATGTAATATTTACTACCTGATTATATAGAACGTTTCTTATTCCTTCATTTAATTGCTCTAAATAGTTTACTGAAGTGAAAGTTCCTTAGGGGTTAAATCTAGTAACTATATTACGTTCTCAAATGGATTTCAGAACCCGGGGAATCCTGCGGCCATTTGTTGTTGCATCGTTAGGAACGCACGAAACTTTCCCGGCCATTGGCTGCAAAGTGCTAATAAAATTCGATCGTGGATTACCGCATAATCAATTCTGTCAAATTCGTGTTCAACTCAAAGTGGAAAGTTCTCTACGGAAACAATGTTACCTTAAGTTGATCCTGGGGATTACCAGTTTAAATCTCCGAAAATCCAGACTCTTTCAAAGTCATATAATATATTTTTCCGTTTAAATTATAGGCATACAATCTCCTGAAACTATTTTAGCAGAAAATTAAACGAAAATGAGATCCGCTAAACGTTTTCGATTAATTTGGAGATATAACAAAAAGTGTAAAATACAGCACGCGAAAATGTAACTCGCGTGTTTGCACCTAATCGAGCGAACCGATTGACGGTTTGCTCAACTTACAGTTTTTGTCTTCCTTTCTTTCGTCCTTTTGATCCCTCTCACTTCCTCCATCTCTGTCTTTCCACTTTTTCAAAAGATTGCATGTTCAGACAATGGAAGAAGTAGTGTCTGCCTTAAAGTTTTCGTAACCGCGATATACCCGGAAGGCACGCTTTGGCGGAGAATAAAGCACATACATGAAAGAGGATGTACTCCGACACTCTGGAGACGTCATAAACCAACACTTTCTTATCCGGTAATTGCTCGACATAGCCGCTTTATTAGCATCAGGCACAGATCTTAATTTTACAGCTTTTACGAACCTGTCAACTTCCTTTGCCGCACTGGAAATCAATTCTGCATCTTTTCTACTGCAGAGAGTCTACCAAAAAAAAGCGAAATGTGTGCATAGAATAACATAAGTGTGCATAATATTTTAGAATAGATGATTCTAAAATATCCAATAATAGGTAGTTTTTAGAACTTTGTGAGAAACAATAAGCGTTCAAGTTGGCTCATGTAATTCAACGTGTAAATTTGTTTGAAACAAGAAGCTGTGGCAAGAACTTTGACAAGATGGCATCACTCTACATGGCGATAATTAATTCGGATTCAACTGTCTTAGAAACTACCCTCGCATCTTGTACAACCTCTGCACTACTTCGTGTCACTTGAACAATCACCCTACTCCGCTTTCCAGTCTAAGTTTCTTCAAGATCATTACATAGACATACTGTTGAAGGACCTCTGTACTTTAGATGTAGGTGTCAACATAAGTTGTCCTATTCACAGTAAAGACTCGTCAAGTGTTTGAAATCCGTCGTCATCTTATAATGCTTTCTTATTGTCTTTATAATCGCACGCAACGAAATTTTGTAACACACACTGAAAGAAATTTTGTAACCATACTTACTATTTCAATATTCATAATTAATATCGTCGATTACGATTTGGGGAAATCGTGTAAATTTACAAATTATTGTTAGTGTGCTTACGAATCTTTTTAATAAAAATATGAAAACTTAATATCTGGGAAACCAAGAACTGGTTTATTCAATAGCAAAAATTGATATTCTTTGTATGAAAATGTAGAATAATAAAAATTGATAATGACATTATCAAATAATATAAAAGAAATTACAGAAATTAATAGTCTGTGAGTTACATAAGTTAATACAAATATTCTACAAA
>JAUEJJ010000017.1:8177988-8189082 GCA_032164275.1 Synergus coniferae | reverse complement strand
TAAAATGCATTAAAATTATTAGAAATCTTATAAAATTTCATGAAATCCTTTAAAAATCAGAAAAATATCTTGAAATCCCTCAAAATTATTAGAAATCTCATAAAATTCCATAAAATCTTTAAAAATTTCACAAATTCTTTTAAAAAACATAAAAACCTCTTAAATTATCTTAAATTTCCTGGAAATTTGACGATAACATTTAAAATCCCTTAAAATTCTTTAAAATACTTCGAAATTCGGGATTTAAAATACCTTAAGAATCCCTTAAAACTTTTAGAAAATATTTGAAATCTCTTAAAATTTCTCGAAAATCTTCGAAATCGCTGTTGAAATCTGTTAAAATTCTTAAAAGATTCCTAAAATTCTTCAAAATTTCAAAAAATGTTTAATTCCTTAAAATCTCTTAAAAATCCTAGAAACTTTTTAAAATATCTTAAAATTCCTCGAAATTACAGGAAGTCACTTAAAATCCCTTACAAATCTGAAAAAAACCTTTGAAATCTCTTAAAATTTCACAAAAATTTTCGAAATCGGTTAAATCCTATTGAAACCTCTTAAAATTCTACGAAGTCTTTTAGAAATCCTAAAAATCCGTTGAATTTCGTAAAAGTCACTTGAAAATTATCGCAATCTTTTAAAATTCCTAGAAACGTCTTGAAATTCCGCTTTAAAAAAAGTAGCGTAACAAAATGTCCTGAAAATCTCGCATATAGTACATTATTGTTTCAAATCTAATTGGTGTTTGAATGATTTAAAGTTGTAAAAATAAAAAAATGTGTTGGTTCGCTAGCACACCAAATAAAAACATAAAAATAAATCATACTTCATTTATGAAAATGAATCTATAAAGTTTTTTTTTCCTTTTTCTACCTCATCGAGTAAGAAATCGCCGTAATTGTGGCACAGAATGGTTCAAACACCGTGACGGAACTTACGGTGCTCAAAGTGAAAGACAGAGAGTGCAGATAAGAGAATCGCCACTTACAGAGGAGAAAAATGCAGCCAGCTGATTAAGGAGCTTCCCTGGAATCGTAACGAGAACTAGGGGTTGGGAAACTTGAGGTGATCTCATGGGGTTCAAGGAAATCGAAAAGGAGCAACGCTTCATCGCACCTCTGTGCTTTGTCTTCCCGCATTAATTCTCCCCTATTCGCTTTACCAGGATTTTGGGTGCTTGCAAGCAATGGTGATCGTAATTTTAGAGGGACCTTTTCTTCCAGGGTTTTCTCCCACAGAATTCTCACCCCCATCTTATTAAATATAAAACAATATAGAAACTCACATCAGGAAAGAAAATACAACGGTCGTATCACAAGTCCAAAGATCTTGAGTCCTTTACCTCTCTCAGTTGTCTTTTGTCCATATCATTAATCAAAATATAAAATAAAAGAAGTGAACTCAGCAAGACTAGTAATTAAGGGTTAATTTTCTTAATTTTCCTGTTTTTAAATAGAGAATGTGGAAAATTTCTGCAATCTCGTTTACTACAGGTCTAAATAAGGAGGTGGAGTTGTTTTTGAAAAAAATACACACAAAAAACTCACAGTTGAAAAATTTTCCGTAATTGCCCTGAACCTTGTAGTTACAGCAGTTTTAATAATTACAGAACCAAAGGATTAAAAAAAATCGACTATTCAATTTGTGGCTGTATCTTAATTAAAAAACATTTGCGTGTCCTTTTTGTTATATACTTTGAAAAAGTGTATGTACTGTTTTTAGATTAATTAGAGGAAAATATAAAAAAATGTAACACTACGGACTGTGAATGGAGTTTGTTGAGTATACAATTATACATATACAGTATACACACATTGCAAGCATGGTTTAACGTTTGAAAATTAAGATTACCCTAGAGATTACGCGTACGTAGAATAGTTCTGATAGAGTTCCGGGTCGACTGTTGAAAACGCCATGGGGATTTAAGCGGCGATTGTAAATTACACGAGTTTTAATTTCCAGAGTTTCTCACCGGCCAAATCTCTATTATTCGATGTTACTGATACTGTTGAAACTCCTAACCCGACAAAACCATAAAACTCTTTTCGAGAATACAACACAAATTGATTTCACTCGCAATTTCCCCTTAATTTTTACATTTATAAAATCAAATGTTAATGATCGCAACTGCCTATGTCAATTTATTCTTTTGTTATTTTCACTTTTATTATATTTTGCATCACTGAATAAAGTAATAAATTAATCAAGCATTTATAAAACGGTGAAGGTAAAATGGTGATAACGTAACGGCAATTGTGCTCATCAACACTGCATGTGAGAATAGTTGGTCAAACATTT
This sequence comes from Synergus coniferae, assembly GCA_032164275.1. NCBI lineage: Eukaryota > Metazoa > Arthropoda > Insecta > Hymenoptera > Cynipidae > Synergus > Synergus coniferae. The sequence continues at coordinate 8,186,787 of JAUEJJ010000017.1, read as the reverse complement.
CATTAAAGTATAATTTCCTCCTATTTCGTAATATCTCCTGAATACCAAAAATATATTAGCAGCATTGTTTAATTATATGAAAGTTAGCAAATATTCTACTCATTTTTGTATTAAATATTTGAGTTATTTACGATTCAATTTGAAATTTTCTAACATTTTATCTGTCTGGAAATACCATCTCATTTCCCACGAAGGAATTCATATTTCTAACATTTTTAAAATCCTTCTCCAACCCCCTATTCCAAACCAATTTCCTGTTCCATTTTGTGCCTTTTTTTCAAAACCCTCTTCCAACCGCCTTTTTCCATTCACTTTTCGAAGTATTTTTTCAAAACGACTGCAATTCATCAATAATGGTACTATTGTAGACGGTGATAGTATTTTTATGTATCTTCTCTCTTGATTTAAAGTCTGGCATTCCTTGAAGTTTGTTTTCTATCGCAACAAGAGATTCACTTGTTTATTTTCGCCCCTTGAGGAAAATTGAAATAAAGCACATGACTAGAAGCACTAGACTAGAATGCCTTTAGGCATTTTTTCGTTCTCAGACAGATGAAGCCACACTTACTTAGATCAGAATTAGGATAGGGCACGGTCTACAGAAAGCTCAAGCGCAGCCGCGGGTTGAACCAAAAGAGGGTTGTAGGGGGTTGCTCCTAGCTTCTACGGGTAACGGACAATCTACGAGTCAGTGCAAATCGCGTCGCGACGCCCTGTCTCTCGCTCACGTATTCGGGCGCTCGCGAAACGTCGCAGGAAAATAATAAGTTTCCCAACATTTTATTCACGAAATATATATAAATTTCAGTGGACGAATTTTGCATTATTTCAAAATGAACAAGTGATAACAGCGTTCTATTTTTTATACAAACTTTCTCGAAGTTTTTCCATTTTTTCCACTTTGATTTTTCTTCCACATATTTAGAAACACGCTTGTTTCACAAGTTTTAATAAAGCCTCACACTTGTTTATGAATAAGGAGACATTTTTATAATTGTCAAAAATATAAGCACGATTTATAAATTACTTATTGTTACAGTAGATTATATAAATAATAAGGCAAACAATCGTTGGGTGTTTTTGTATGAAGTAGCAGGACCAGTGAATTAAATTGACAGTGCTTGAATGGATTTAATATCGTGTACAGATTAAGATAAAAAAAAGTTTAGACGAATTTACAACTTTGTGAATATTCCATAATCGGTTATTGTGAATTAAAGTGGACATTTTTCGTAATTTATGGTCGTGAGATAGAAGAAAATTACAAGTGAATGTCAGAGTCCACGTGTTATTTTGTGAGGTGAGTAATTAAGAATCTTTGTTAAATAAATATATTAAAAGTAAGCTGTGATTATATAAAAGTATCTATATAAGGCGGAACCAATTTCTTCCGTCACCACGTGCGCTATAATTATATAATATAGTTACAATATAATTATAATAAGTTGTATTTCAGAATATTGTACATAATTGTAACATTCTTAATGTGCATTATTATTATCCAGAGTCTATTAATTATTAAATGAATATTAATTAACTAGTAGAAACAAAATTCTAAGCCTTTAAAATAAAATCTTAGAAGAGCAAACATTTATTATTATAAAAAATAATTGATTTTTAATTTTTAATTAAACAAAAAATCTCATCTTTTTCTGTATCGCTAAGGTATAATGAGTCCTCTTCGGATTTGTTTTATCTTGATACCTTTTTATAGAGATTGTCGGCTAATAAATTAAGAGTTTCCCTAAACTCTCTCATACCAATTTAGCAAAAGTCGATAAATTGCTGGTTCTCCCTTAATTTTCGGTCGCCACCTTACTTCATCGGGGTAATTTGCACTCATATTTTATCGGGTAAGAAAGAGACAGAAATGACGCCAAATTATCGAGAGAATTACTGCCTTCCTCTTAACGAGATTTTGTCGCTTTAGCAAAGCATTTGATTATGAAATCGAAAGAGTCTTTGAGATATCCTTTCTCGTTACAAAACAAAAATAATTAAAATTTACAACAGAAAGAAATTCGAAGAAAAATATGTAAAATATTCACTTATGCTTCCTCAGCTTCCTTAATGCTTTCCATAAATGTTTTACTTTTCAATACACCTTTCTGCTTCCGTTTGAAAGTTGTTAGAAGCTCTGTTAACTCATCGAGGAAAATACTTTTTACACTACGAAAAAATGAAGTGGTTAGTAAGCCATGCGTCAGCAAATCGCACACTCTACACTGCATTCAGTTACCGTGTAGCGTCTAGAGCGTTTATTCCAAAGCGAGAAAATGAAGTTAGCTTTTTGTGGTTTACGACTTTTCAAAACTACAACTTGTTGAATTATTTAATGAGCGAATCGAAAGAGAAAGGTAATAACAACAGAGATTACTTTAATTTAAGTAAAATACACACTAAATTTGAAATAAATAAAAAAGAGCAAGAAAGAGAACCAATTATGAAATTTCTCTGAAGGAATTAAGAAGCTTTCAAATAGTTTCATAAAGCTGCATGAGAAATAATGTACGCTACACTTTTTGACTGAAAGAGAGCTAATTAAACCACATTAAAGGAACGTTCGTGCTTTGCCTATGTAGCTGTTACTCTGATCGAGGCTTTGGAACAACAGTGGCAACTGGTGCCACCCATTTATTGCACGTGAATTTAATTTAGTCTCAGGCGAGACCTGCTTTGTGAATACCAATCTAACCAGGAACGCCAGTTGTGGTAGGTGTCCACGTGCCTTTCGATAGACATTGCCTGTTAATTCGTGACTAGGCTAGAGCTCACTCATATCCTTTGTGTGATGTTCTGCAACCGACCTTTTAACTTCACTGATCCAGTATAATATTTAAAGCTAGTTTTAAATTCCATTACTGTCTACAGCGTACTATTCTGTACTGTATACAGCGTCTACCTTCAAACACGCTTAGTCGCCCACGTTATGATTTGCTAAATCCTTTAAAACGAATTGCTTTCCTTTTCTAGTGTAACAACTTTTTGAATACATTCAGTGAATAGCATCTGTTTTCCAAACTACTCGAGGACATTTTGCTTAAATTTGGTACGGATTTTCCTTCGGATTTTCATTATAGGAAGCTGAAAGGGTTGGAAAGGGGGATAAAGATGATAAAGAAGGATTTGGAAAAGTGGGTTCGGTAATTAGGAAGGAGTTTGAAAGAAAGGGTCGCAAAAGAGGGAAGCTTTCTAGGAAGCTTCCTACTATTTAACCCTAGGGATTAGGAAAGGGTAAAAATAGGGAAAATAGGGGTAAGGAAGGAGGAGGTTAAAAAAGTGGATTGGAATACGGCGTTGGAAAAGTAGGAAGTCGAAAGTAGGAAAAGCAGTTTGTTCATTTTTGTTAGTGGTACAGAATACAGTTTTATAAATTTAGAGGCAGATATGAACGTTTTCTCTTGAAATGAAGATTTTCAGACTTAAATCGATGTGAAGATCAACATTGAAATAAAAGGATGATCACAATAAGCACCTACTTTTCATGATTGCCCTCTTCCTTTCAGGTTCTTTTCTATCCTATTAAGGACATTCGCATGATATTATAACCTGCGCTCGAGATGAAACGAAATCGCCTCTCTGTGTACATCTGAAGAAAGCTTTAAAGAGTGTGTGTGTGGGAATAAGAGCGAACGAAGTAAAGGGAATAATCCGTTAATAAAAGGGCGACCTAGACTTAATAGCACGTTATAACTTCTAATATTAAAACTGAGCTACCAAGAAAACTAAAATTACTAAATATTTGATAATTTTAATTTCCGTTTACGCTTCACTGAACCAAAAACGCGTATATTGTCGAGTAGTGTACATAATGAAATATTAAAAGGCGATGACTTGTTTGAAAGGAAAACTTGTAGTAAAAAGCAGCAATAATATACAGTTTGGTCATTATGAAATGTATCAACTTCTTTATGTCTTCATCATTTCCTTTCTTACATTTAACTTCGAAATAAGGCTTTCTTATCTAACATATCAGAGTCTTTTATATAAATTTGTTATTCTTTTTATAAGAATTATCATCACTTGTTTCTTTGAGTGTCTGCATTTTAGGCATGGTTTTGTAGCTTGGTTTGGAACATTGATGAGCAGATTGGAAGGACTATCATTCATCAGAGAATTTCGAGGAACTAGGAATTGGACTACAATTCTGCCTTTTCAAAGGTTGACATCTACAAAGTGGTATGCATTCAGGACAATTCATCCGTCTAGTTGCAACCGGTTAATCTGATTTAACCGCTCCAGGGTTTGCTCAACTACAGAGAGTTATAGCATCGTCAACACCTATGCTTAAAGAGGCTGTCACAGTGTCTCAACCTTCTAAAGAAGCATTTTGACACATTGTCTCATCTATCTTCACTCTTAACTTAACAGTGTGATAAAATTCGCAATAAATCATCGTGCTCTTTATTTTTCAATTTTTTATGCTCTAAATTCCTTCCCGTGCTGAGCCAAATTGCATTTAATTTGTCATGTCCTAACTCTTCATCTTTTATATCTTTTATATCTGTCCTAACTCTTGATCTTTTATATCTGTAAAAAATTTTGACAAAACTTAAGAGCCAATCTTATGTTTGTCAAGAAGTGACAATTTTCAACGAATCCCGAGATAATTCTGAAACTTTTGCAAAGGACACTCTTTGAAAAGGACACACATGTCCAAATGTAGTCTCACGTACACATTCATCTATTATATCCGATCCCTCAATCACTCTTTGTAACTTTCCTGCAGCGCAGGGACAAACAGAGCGTTGTTAGGGAGTTTTCTCGTGGTTAAGGCAAGCCTCGCGGTCTCCCTCGATCCTCATAGGAAAATCATGATTGACAGGGTTTGTGAGGATGACAATTTTCAGCCCGCAAACAAGAAATATGTATGTCACATTATCCTTTGGAAATTTAATATTAAACTTCCTGCAATACATCATTTATTCGGAATTACTACTCGCAAATTCTAAAAGTTTTTATCCTTTTAAAATTGTTATTTTTCAAAGCAACCAAGAGAATTTTCCTATAGGAAATAGGCTATAAATCTTGCTTCGTTTGATGAACCTGCTGATGCTAAATTCTGAGTAGTATCGTAAACCAACAACGTGAAAATGAAGCATCTAAAAATTTCCCGAACTTTTATCCAAATTGATCTTTATCCAAATTGATCTTTACGTTTTGTTCTTCTACTCTCTAAAATTGAATCAGTGGAAATTCACTGATTCATTGATTCAAGTTTAGAGAGTTAAACTTCTAAGTCTAAACTTCAGTTAGAATAAAATACTTAAAAATGTCAAGATATTCGCGGCGTAATATTAAACGTAATTTTCAATGTAATATTCAATATTACATTCAATATTACATTCAGTGTACAACCCTTGGCAAGTCAGCCTACATGACAGCTATTCATGAACTCTCTATATCATGTATAATGTATATGTTGCTCCTATCCAGTCCACAGAGTGATAAAGGAAACTGAAAAATGTTCCATGCAGTTCAGATGATAGATTCATCATAAGCTACACTCTCGTGTTAATTGTCCATGACACGAACTGCGTGTGACGTATGTACGTCACCCTTCCAGTATGCAATAAACGAATTACGGACCTATACTATAGCCTTATCGAGCGAAAGAGGAAAAGTAAAGCAAAGTGGGGTGAGAAGGAATGGATGGGTGAAGGAACTCCAGAGTATCGATCATTTTTGCGTCTCTAGGGAACTAAATGAAGTTAACTGAACCACCAAGACTTGAAGCTTTTGCAATGAGAACAAAGCAAACTAAATTGCTCCCTAATTATTATAGGATTGTGATTTATCTTACTATGTATTTAAATGCACTTGTGTTTAAGAACAATAATGCTAAATAACTGAATATTCTATTGCAATATTCATCTCTGATTGTAACAGAGTATTCGCCGAAAAGAAGACACTCTTTTATTTCATTTTTCAGCAGTATCAAAACAAATTTTATAGATTTATTAAGGTTTGCATTGAAGCCTCTTTTAAATGCAAGAAAGATAAATCTTATCTAATAATTTGATATCTATAAACAGTACGAATAGAAATTTGATTTCGTGTCTTTTGATCCGAGACTGGCCGAGTCTTTTGATCCGAGACTGAATGATGTAAAATGTAGAAACGTTTCTCGCAATAACAATCGAATTTCCCCTCAAATGGAAACTAGAAACTTCATGCACAAATTCCATGACTCGTGGAAGAGAAATAGAGAGACCAACAACAAAGTACCCTTCAGTTGCTTTCATCCTTTTTTGAATTTTCGATCTTTACCGGAGTAGGAGTAATTTGAGGATAGAAGTTACCTCGAGGAAGATTAGATTCTAACTCGAATGTGAGTTTGTGTTTCAGTTACTTTTAAAAGGGATTTGGATGGATGAGAGTGAATCGAAATGGAGCGGAATGAATTAGTCTTGAGTGACTCGAAACAAAAACTCTGCAGGGCTGTAAAATGAAGATCAATAGAAAGAAAGTAAAAAAGCGATAGAGTTACATAGAAATTTTATCTGAAATCTCGATATCGGGTTTTTTAAAAGAGGCTTCGTCCGGTACTCGAGACTGAGTTTATTTGGTGATAGAGTATCTGGAATTTCTGTCGGAGAAACAGATATTAGAGGTATTATTCCAGGTAACAATGTTTCTTGCTTGGGACACGTTCTGCCTCCACAAGGGGTCTAAAGACACGTACTTTCTGTGCGAGCAACATAGATCACTGCTGGCAAACTTTCTCATTTCCTCTCAATGTCATGCACGTTTATACCAATGTTTCGCGTAAACAAATTAACTTCAGTTTAAGCACCAAATTGTTTACTTTCCTTGATTTTTTAGACTCAGCCGTCGTATTGGTTTACTTAATAATTGGAAACACAAGGTGGTTCATTTTTTTCATAATACCTACATAATTTTCTTCATTCTGAAATAAAAAGGGGGTTATATTCTGCAATAAGCATCATCTAGGTTTTGCTCATTAAGAAAAGATCAGTTTGAATCCTATTAAATTCTGCACAGTAAAATCTCCCTGTGAACTAAGCGCCTCGTTCTTGTTTTCACGCAAGAAAACCAAAAGGGAGAATCATTTTCCCTAAACGACTTAACTCGGTAAAGTAAGGGTTCTCTGCTTGGAAAATATACTCGTTCGCTGTAACGCGAAAAAGATCAAACTAGCTTTTGTGTGGAAAATTCAAAGCAGTAAATAGCCTACGAGGGTTCGACTTGTCTCGGTCCTTGACTCTTCCACTTTTCACAATTCTTGTGCATTGTGCATGCCGCTCGACCTACCAAGCTTTTAAAGCAGACTCTTCAAGTTGACACAACCTACACTCTTCATGGAATTATGTCACACCTTCCACAACATTTATTTAGTGCTTATTCAAAAAATGCCAAGTCCACATTTGCAGTGATAATTGGAATGAAATGGTAACGTTGAAATTGGGAGTTTGCAAAATGATGAAGCAAACTCACAAGTAAAATTATGATATATGGACTTCTACCATTCCTGATGTGTCGTTAGGTGGTGGTGATTTATTGCGATAAACGATATACATTGTTCATTGTCCTCTCGCTGAAAATCAAGCAAACCATAATAATTTATCCCATTCACCTCCATCCTCAATCAGCATCTTCACCCCAGCTTTCCCTCGTATTTTCGAAAGCTATCGAGCCTGCAGATCCGTCCTTTGAAGGAAGAAGTCATTTCGTATTCACCCTCTTCTTCGGCAGAGTTGAATCATTGGAAATATTGCGAGCTCCATTATACTTCACTTTCGGTGAATTCCAACTTCTCTCTCGACACCCAATCATCCTCATACAAACACGCATCCAGCACAATATTTAGACAATTCGAAAATCCCTGTGAGAAGATCATTTTAATCACACATGTATTAAATGTCTTCTAAATAATAAAGTGGGTGGCAAAGTTATAGAGTAATTATTATTCAAAGTACTTTGAAATGTACTCTTGGGATATAGTACATACAATATATTATTTATAACTCGGAAGGTTTCAAAAACAGTAAACTCATATAGCTTGTGAGAGCTCAGGTGCAATAAGCATCCGAGAGATAGTATACTACTATGCTATTGCACTTCCTAGAAGTTCTATCGACTTAAGTTTATACTCTAACATACAAGGCACAAACAGATTTCATATAATGTAAATCCACCTGCTGCCATGACGTTTTCTTTCATTAATAAAATGCCTGCGTCAAACGGGATGACTTTTTTATTCTATTCTAAATAATTTCATTCAATATATTTGATATTGTCCGTCAACTTGTTCTCAATTTTCTTTCTTGCGTCCTTTCACTTTTGCCTTCCCTTTACAAGCTGCATACTTCTATTGTTAACGAGCACTAATTTCAGTTCTTCTCTTCCTTTTACATACTACTTTGTAGCCTCTTTTTCGCGCTTTACTTTCAGCTACTTCCCTTTCAGCTACTTTCCTTGTAGTTCCTTCCTTTTTCGAGCATCACTTATTGCTCCCAAGCTCTTCTCTAATCTTTTACGTCTTTTTGCTACCCTTTTGTTGATTTCTCATTCTAAAAGATTCCCTACCATGCGGACTAACTGTCACAATGAAACTATCACCCTAGCATGATGTCCGCACTAAGTATGTATTAGATCAGTGGTTCCCAAACTATGGATCGTGACCCACTAGTGGGTCGCGGGAGCAATTTGAGTGGTCCGCGGAACCAGATTGAAAACGCTTATTGCTTTTGAATGGTTGTCCCGTTGAAATTAAATATAGCTCATGACATACGTTTTAATTTAACTTCTAAAAAAGATAGCTATAAATGTATATGT
>JAUEJJ010000017.1:8047097-8069655 GCA_032164275.1 Synergus coniferae | reverse complement strand
GTGTAATTTGTATAAATTTGTCAAAACAAAAAAATGTCTCTAATATAATATATATTCTTAGATAAGTAATAATTTTTTTAGCGAATCGGAATGGATTACACTTTTGTATTGGTCTTAAATTCTGTTGTAACCTTTACACGGACGCAAATAGGTACATTTATCTTATATTTATATATATTTAATATTTCTCAACTTTCGGAAATTTTTGTCGGTTTTTTTATTTTTTCCATTTTGAAATGGTTGAAACAGGGTAAGGGAAATAAGTTTTTGAAAAGGTGGTTTGAAAATGGATTTAGAAAAGGGATTTAGAAAAGGTAGTCCGGATTGGAAAAAAGAGTGCAAGAAGGGGGTTGGAAAAAGGTTTGGGAAAATCCTTTACAATTTGATTTAGAATAAAAAAATTTCGTATGCGTAGAGACTTCCAGTTTTGTTCTCTTTATTCTGTGTGTCTAAATGAAACTTATTCTAAAGTGTGGAGGTGAATAAACTGAGAATAATGCACCTTGACAGTGATACTTGGGAACCTGTAAAACTCTTTTTGAATGAAATGAAAGTTTGGACATGATCGTTAAGTGCGACTGTTAAGTTTGAAGACATTAACAGAGGCGAAAATATATTTCATGTCCTGCTTGCTGTATTGTTACTGAGAGAAGGAAAGTTTTCCAGAGTTGTTGCACTCCAAATGCCACATTTACCAGTTTCAGAGTGCCATTCCTGGCATAATTTCATGACACACGTCGTTGTCACCTAACCATAAAGTTTACATCGCTGTTGAGTTTAGACGGAGAAATTACTAGAATAATTCTCTACTCTCTTTATGCATATTTGGACAATGTTCGCAATTACTTGTAAATGTGAGGAAGGCAAGATTCAAACTCGAAAGCAGAATTATATTGTCAGTTAAAAATTTGGAGTATCTGTTTAGAGAACTCTCATAAATAATCTGGGAGAACATTTCATGGACCAGACGGTTTTTCGAGTAGATTTTCCTTCGGGGGAATATGCCTGAGAGTTTTATTTTTAGCTTTTCAACCATCCATTCATTACGTAAGGGATCTAAGTGGAGGGGGATGGTGTGATTACTTCATTACAATGGATGCCCCTTTTTCTTATTTAAATAAAGGTACATATATTTGCAAGGTCTGTTTTATTTGAAGTATATTTGATGAAGATTGGATTGCGTCTTATCATTTTAAGTTATTTAAATCTCTCCTTCTTGAGGGTTCCTTTTATCATTTCAAGTTGAAATCTTTGGGGATATCCAGTCTTATGTAACTCGTCATTTTATCTTTTCCAGAAATAAGCAGAGAGGTACAGGTATAACGTTAACGAAAAGAGACTCTGATCAATACTCAGCTCAGTAAGAGACACAAATAGTGAAACCCCCTTGAGGATTCGAGTTAACGCTAGATTCGCATTAGTCAAATTGTCAGTAAAATGTAAGTGAGAAATAACTGGAATGAGGCACAACCAAAGAGATCCAGTGATCTATAAATTCTTCTTTAGAAAATTAATTAACAAAGGACAATCTTCACTATAAAAATGATGAAACCTCCTTCTCCTGATCTGCATTTCAAATCTATTCTTTCCAATTATTTTTATTCAAAGCAACTCAACATTTTTGTTGCAATTTTAAAAAACATTTCTGAGCAGGAAGTTTACAAGCAGTTTCATTAAACTTTTTCTTCTTCAAGACTTAGGTGTGTAATGGCGCTTGTGTTCTAATTTATGGGAGCGCGGTAGAAACTGTTATACAATATTTCAGCGGTGGGCAAGAAGACCGCTTATAGCTGGTGTTGAACCACACGGACATAACCATTACTGCTTGTAACAGTCGAGTAATATACTAATATAATGCAGAATCTACGCAGTGGGTTGTAATAAAAAATTGAATTATGGAATTATTCAAACATCTTTAGGCATTTTATAGGGTTTTAATAGTATATTATGCATCAAGGAGAAGAAGATGAGCTTTCTTGATGATTACTGAAAACATACCAGAGTCGAAAACGTCCCTCTCCTGCATGGCACATACGACACTTTTTATAATAAATGCATGACTTCAGACATTTTTTATGCATATGAAGCGGTACTAAAGTTCTACCTGTTACTCCCTGCAGGTACTAAAATTTATTTATATATGAAGTTACTGTTTAGTCCCTAGACAGTAAAAGGTAGAACTTCAGCCCTGCTTCCCTGGCATTAAAAATGGCTTACATCATGCATGTGCTATAAAAAATATTTTAAGGGATGTAGGATACCCTGCCTGATAATTTCCAATATATTATTGGTATTTATGACTTATCCGGAACTAAGCCTCGTTTCTCACGACTGAAATGGAAACCCCAGAGGATCCATGATCGATACGCTTGATCGTACACGCGAATAGTTTATAGCCGTCACCACTGAGCCTGCGAGTAAGAGAGTTCGAGCAAAGCCATTAATTCGTACGTGTAGATGTCAGCCAAGAACGGATAAGTGCACCCAGCGGAAGATATATATCTCCATTTAGGCAGCAATGGTACCTACTCGTTAAAACAAGATCTAAGGGGGTTAATAAATTAGTGTTCTTTTGCCTTTCGTCTGAGAAGGGCACCCAAACTATCTTCGCTACGAATTTTCTGATAGGAGTTGTACTTCTCATGAAAAAAACGTAAAGAAAGACAAACGATCTCGAAACTTCTCAAAACGTTCCACGTTCCATTATTCACTTCTTATTTGTTACTCACAGAGATTTTCTTTCTCGATATCTCTGTTTCATAATCTACTTGTAACACTATTTAATAAGATAGTAAAATATTTGTCAATCGGACATGTCCTCCTCGAAGAATCACGCCTGATACATTTTCAATGATTCCACGACCGTATTCGAGGCGTCCTGACCCGATTGATTTTATTAGGAAGGACGTGAATTGAATTTCTCCACCACGGAAAACCACTAAAACCTCAATCGTGCAGAAATGAAAAGAAAAATACACGACAACTCTTATCGCATAAAATGTTAAAATGCAGAATAATGTGATCAACAATACATGAAAAATGATTGACTATATTTAAATCCTTTGCACAGTGTTAAAATGTTCTAAATAAAGATTATTTAGCCATAAATCTTGAACAACTTGGACTAAAATAGAAATTAAGAAGACATGCTGCGAAAATTGTGTAAATGCAACTCCATAATTGTATTTATATTACTCTCATTATCTTGGACTACCGCAATGAGAATTTTGTATTTAAAAAAATGGTATCAACTCAGTGGAGTTGCCATTTCACGCTGAGCTGAGAACTGGAAAGGGATCACGAGTTTTACAACAAGGCCAGCAAGTACACATTTGGAAGTATTTCGTTTCATTAAATTAAATTCAACCTGCAGATGAATAGAACTGAGGAAGCAGAGAAGAGTGTCTGGTGCTGAGGTTAAGCTAGGTTATCCATTAAGATGGCATCAACCTTCTCGTACCAGTTCCAACATCTCTTACTCTCTTTCAAACTCTGTGCTTCCTTTCTCGTCCCTCGATTACCTTTAAAAACACGGTCTTCCTTCGTCCGCACACCTGCCATCGACAATTGAGTACATCCATCCCGGATTCCCGTTTTCCGTCCTACGATTCTATTCTGGATGACGAAGGACAGTGTAAGATGACTCTTCTGACGTACTTTACGCCCGGTGATCCTTTCCATTGCTTTTCAAATACTATCAGCTCATTTCTCTTTACTTCTCCTATAAAAAAAGTCGAAAAACATCCACTCTACGAAGATTCACTTCTTACTAAGTAGCAATTTTCAGAGAACGATTTGATGTGAAGAAATTTGAGAATTGAAAGAGCTTTTCTTAAGTGTGTGTTGTTTGAACTATAGAGGAAACTTGACACTGCCGTTTTAAAAATTAAGAACAAATGTGCTGGAATTCAATGCCTTACATTTTTCGTAACTCCCCCACCCTCTTTTTTTTAAATTGAGTTGTTAAATAAACACCAATCTCAAATTATTTTAGGGGTTGTCCAAGAATTTCCAGAGATTGCATCAAGGTTTTAAAGAATTTAATATGGAATATCAATATAAGTTTAAAGAGATTTTTAATTAGCACCCTGCTTCATGATGGAAATGTGTTCTCTTTTATCTCACCGACAGGAAAGATGACCATTTCGGAAAATGGAAAATTCTCGCAAAACGACTCAGGGGAAACATACTCTCGGCTTAGGAATTTATTTTCCTTTTATCTCTTGCTCTCTGCAACACGATATTCCTTCTCTGCGAAGTGAATGTAGAAAACCCTGCGAATTCTGAATTTCATCTTGCTTCAGAGAGATTTTCATTCCGTAGAGTCTTCAACACACAAATATTACATCATAAAATTCAACCTCCTCGGTTGCAACTTTTGCTTTGATTTATGCTTCTAGAAGCGACAGAGTAATTTGCATCCCTCCACACATTCTAAATCAACTTCCACTCTCTGACCAACAAAAAGACTGACAAGACTACAAATTCTTCAAATATTTCAATGCCAAATATTTCAATGCCAAATATTTCAATATCAAATATTTCAATGCCGAAAAAAGTTTCTATCGATTTTCTTTAATTTCGGCCGCGCTACTTTTAGGTCCTATCTGCTCGGCTATTATTTTTCCCACGCGAGTTTTAAATGCACTTCCTGTAGGTGGAGAATCTTAAGCGCGGGGGAAGTTTCGTTGAGCTGAGACCAAAATCTCCTCGCGAATCTAAATGAGACTTTGGTTTCCTCCCAGATGGGTTTTAATGGAACTTAGTCCTATAAGAGAGCAAAGACTTCGTGAAATATTTATGCCTACTTGCACTTTATAGTTAAACGTCCTACATCCTTATCCGAACTCTGCGAGACTTTTAATGAAATATTGTGACAAACGCATAATGGCAGTAAGTACCTGCAAGAAGTGGCTGAACTTCCCTCTTGCCAGGAAACAGTGAGAAACTTTCCTACAATAGTTAAGTGTGTGTGCAAAGTTCCTGGTGATACTTTTTGAATTTAATTACCGCAAAAAAAGGAGAGGCAAGGTTTGTCCCTACTATTTAACACTTTCTCTCACTCACTGCTATCTTAACAGTAGAAAATATTTTTTTCAGTCTTCTTCAAGTAACTCATCAAAAGCCTTTTCAAACAAATTTCCAAAAGCCTCGGAAAAGCCTTATTCAACGCTTTTTAACATGTAAAGCTGCTTTCACTGTTTATTCGTTCATTTCGGTTGAATATTACCAGTGTTGACCTATATACAGTCTTCCACTACTTATACAACCAGACAAATAGTCGTTTGCACATAAATTAATTATATTTATATAAGTTTAATGAAAGCTTATTCGGAAATTCTTTTCTTATTAGAGAAAAACCTTCTGAATTGTAAACATGTCGCTATACGATTTTATTACACTGACCTAAAAAAGCCCTCTGCTACATCTCTTGGTTCGAAAAAAGACATTCTTAACGTACTTTACAGGGCGAAATTTTTTTTCTCTTTTTTTTTCGTAAAAACTGAGTCAGTTGGTGCTTCACTGAGAGGTTCAACAAACGTTATATGTAAAGTGCAGAGCGCGAAGATAAGGCATGCTGGCATTCGTGACTCCTCGACCTAAAGCAGTCAGTCTCTCCTCCACGTATTTGCCATTTTCATCTCCTTGTGCTTTATGAAAGCACAGGCTAGCTTTAAAGCTTTTATTCGAAGCTTCAACGCTTTAGTCATAACTATGTGAATCAGTGATTCTCATTTAAGTGGACTCGCTGAGCTATCAAAAGAAGACGTGACTCATTCATTTGTCACTAACTTGAATACCGAATTCCACCCTGAAAATTATACTAAAGAGTTTCAGAGATTCAGTTTATGCAATTTTCATCATCTTTTTAATTATTCTGCACTTCGTAATAGAGCTTTCAAATATTACGCAATAATTCTTCTGCCTTTTTTCTTTGTCTCTTTTTACCTCAAGATATATTGTTGATTTCAGTAATGTCTTCTTACTAGAGAAACTCATTTCACTTTACATGCTGAAGTGTATAAAATACTCATATAGGACATTTAATTAAATTAGATGAAATTGGGAATGTTAGAAGAGAATTGCATGCTCTATTCACATGTAATGTATTCACGCGTTATTGTTTTAGGGATTACAAAATCCCCTTTCAACATTTCTATTATAGAAATTGAAAGCAAAATGCGTATTGGTTACGCTATAGTAAATGGTTTAGTGTACTGCAATTACACTAGAATCGTATTTTTGTAATGGCACAGAAGCTATAACTTCATTCTGTTATTACAAATTGGTATTTTTCCCGTTTAATAAGAGGAAAAACATTTACTTATGTTAAGCTTTAAATACATACTTTTTATGTAAAAAATATTTCTTATTGTCTTCAGCAAAATAAACAAATTTAATTTTTAGCTTAGAGCTAATCCAACACTCTTAAGTCAGAGAATATTAGATTAAAATTTAAAATCTATTTCCATTCGCGTCTCTGTACATATATTTCCTCACTTTCCTCAATTTAAAAAAAATTATATGTCGTGAAAAGTACGTATATCATTCAATAATTTATCGTGGTACAATTAACGCCATTTTATAACGTAAATATCTTATTATTCAGTTATATAAACAATGTCGATCTGTAGTACACAGATCGAAAATATTCATTACAGCTACGACCTTTTTAGAGAATTTAATTGCTTTCAGCACACTGCTTTTATGCTACATATTATATAAAACTCGTACAGTTACACGACTGGAAGTAAATTTGTTACTCTCTTAATTATCATTTTATTTCAAAATGCGTCATTTTTGTTGCAGTTATGCATTTTCATGGGAATTATTTATGCAACTATTGTGCCCCATCCACATTGAAATTTTAATACATTGGAAGAATTCTTTGTAAATTAATAATCACGAAAATTAGTTTTATGTCTACGTTTCAAATCTCGATAGCGAATACTCGATGCACAAGGATAAGGATGACGAGACGCTCGGTTAATTACTTGTCGTGATTAATAGCATCATTCAACCAAGCAGAAATTTATACGTAGCTTTGTGCGAGCGTATATGTCCGCCTTTCAGGATACTCCCTTTGTTAGACGCGTGTTCTATCGAACTCAAGTTTCATCGATTTGAAATCCCAGAGCAATTCCCTATCTGTAATACGTTAATCGGCAGAAACAAGAGGGAAGCACTAAGTTAAGTCCTTCATTACGTACAAGGTGGCTCGGTAAATTTCGTGTCACTATAAGGTTCATCACAATTAGAGCCTAATTACCAAATTAGACACGTGTATTCTTTTCTTTCAGTCTCTTGTTCTTTTGAAGAAAACTCGAAAATTAATTCTGAGTATAAAATTTTATCAGTAAGAAGTTACGTATGAGTAAATACAAAGTATTAGTACCAAGTCTACTAATTACTTCAGTAAGTTTTTCTATTAATTCATATTTAAAAGGCAGGATCCTTGCCCTTCTAAAAAAAAGACTAGATTCGAATTTTTCAGAGAAAGTATCTATAAGATTTATTCTACGATAATAAGTTGATAAGCTCCCCTCAAAGTCCTTCTTTAGGTAAGAAGATGAAAAGAGTGATTAGGAGAAGTGAATTACTAATGATTTAGTAGAAATACTTATCAAAGCAATTAGTAAAGGTACTATTTCGTTAGCAACTTCTTATTAATTCAGATTTAGGGAGTAGGTTCCAAAATAAGTTCAGTCTGAACACCTTGTATGTACTCACAGTAAATTGGTCACGATAGTTGCACCCGTTAACGACCGTTGCATCTCTCTGATTACAGCATGCACATTGCACATGTAGAAACGACATTGGCTATGCCTATACACGAGTACAAATGGTCTAGTACCAATTCTGTTGAAATGAAACAATCAATCGGCAAACGCAACATTATTGCTTGCATTTGACGCATTTGAGGACGCAGTTAATTTTACAGGAAAACTAATAGGACATCAAAATAACAGATTAATTATGGAACAAAGATCAAACAAGTTAATACAATTAGCGTCGACTCTTTCTTATACTCTAAAAGTGATGCACCACTAAAATCTTAGGCTCTCTCTCCGCAAAAAGGAATTACGGGCTGTCGCGTACACGCAGCTAAATTTTAAACAGATTACCGTCTCACCAGCACAAAATGCGCTTCTATCGTGAATTTAGATTCAAAGTGCTTTAACATTGTAGCGAGTTTATACTCACAAGAAAACGGGCGGAAAGACGATCTATGGGATGAGACGGCAAACACGACACTATGAGAGAAATTAACAGTAGTTCGCTTTAAATAAAGTACGATTCGTCAAAAAATGTTGCAGAAACTAGAAAAATATTCGATTTCTGCTGCTACTTCTGAAAGACAACTTCTGGAAAATATGTTCTGTGGCATTTCTATTATTAAAGAAATGTTAGTGCCTCTATTCCTCGCATTGACCGCGGAAATACTTTTACACCATTTTCTGTCTGGGCAGCCTGAACAGCAGAAAATCGGATTCCTCCAACTCCATTTCGTGCAATCCCTTGTACGAGGAAAAAGAGTTGCAAAAAATTCGCTATTGTAGCAGACACAGCTACATTAGCATCACATAGAGTTTACACATTCCGAATTTGTTAAACTGAGAAAAAAACATAAATTAGTACTATTAGGTTACCTACTTATCTAACGGATCAGATGTGTTTCTAGCAAAAGGCTTTTTAATATCGCTTCCTTTGTAACTCAGCTCGTCAAATTCTTGGATATCCGTAAAAGTATTTGCATGTAATAAAAGAGTATCGAGATAATAAAAGTTTGTGAAACAAGACAACAAACGAACCGAAGAATGCATGAAAAACGAAAAAAACGAGGTATTATTAATTTTACATATTAATTATTTGAAAAGCACAATCAGAAAGAGGAATAAAGTGAGAAGCAACAGATGAGAAGGTGTTAATAATTTTCAGGCACTGAATCAGGTTGTGGTTGGAATGAGAAAGGGGCATAAGTAGAGTTTGCTTTGATGTTACTTCTCATTTTAGCGGTTGCTCTTTTCCTTTGACCTCATTAAGAGATATAATATCATCATTTCACCTCTGATAATGTTTAACTCTAAAGGACAGATTAAATTTTATATAAAAGGATTCTAAAATAAAAACTGTTCCATATAATTATATCAAAACGAAAAGAGAGAAAAGTGATATCAAGTAAGTTAATTTTTTTGATATGTATATAACTTTTTAAGTACCCTTCTCATTGAAAGTCAACGTAGGGGGAAAGTGAGCCACAGAGAACAATTAATAGAAAAGGTCCTCTCTGATCACCTCATTATGCAATGAGCTCTATTTAATGACTCTTAATTGGCTGCAAGATTAAAATCACATTTTCTCGAGTTACGAACGAAGGATCCAGAAGAGAGTAAATGGTGATGAAGTTTTCTCATAAAATAAATTACGCAGTCCTCTCCTTAATTCAGCAGACGACTTGCCTGACTGGTAATATTACATATTTTCCTAACGGCAAAAGTTCCGGAAGTCCTCTTGAGGTATATCCGTAGCTCATCCTCGTGAACTTACAGGATTTCCAAGAGGATGATAGGCGCAGTTCGGTAATAAAGAAAATGACCGCAGTTGGAAATTTATTCACATTATTACTACGTTAGAGAACTGAAAATAAGAGTATCAATCTCTGTACTATATCCGGATTTTCCTCTAAAGTATTTTATACGCTCTCGCCAATCTTCATAGCAGGAAACCTCATTATTTTAAATATGTATGTGCATAAAGAGATTATAACATTTTATATTCTCAAATCTCCATTTAAAACTTTTTTGGAGATATTTCAGAGATATTTCATTCTGAAATATCTCTGATAAAAATTGTAAAATTTTAATAACCGTTGGGTTTCTGTTTCAGTCATTGTACAAATGATTACATCGCAGTCTATTCTGGATCAGCTACCACTAGTCCACTGTTAAAAATGCTCTGTGGGAATGAAAAAGCTTATGTTGTTCACACGGGAAAAGACCTTCTCGTTGAATTTCGGTATGTTATTTTATTTCGAAATATAAATAATTAAAAAATTGTTTTGAAATCTCCATAAATTTCAATTAATTTTACATTTTTTTTCAAGATCTGGTTTGGAAGTTCCTCCCTACAACTACAACGGTTTCGTCGCGACGCTAAGCTTTATGGAATTAACAACAGAATCTTCTACTACAGTTGTAATGGAAAGCACCAGTAGAACGTGTAAGTTCACGTCTAATTTTTTCCTAAAAAATAGTTTTCTTCATTATTTATTTCGAATTAACATCCAAGCCTTTTCAAAACAACGTAGCTGTACCCTTCGCAGTCGAAATGATCAGATCACCGAGCAGCAGTAATCACGATTTGCGGTACACGAATCGCGATCTACAGGATCATCGAAAGGATGAGGAATCCTCGATGACTTGTGAAATGGAAGTGAATGGAGATAAAATCAGAGCTGGGCATCACGATACCCGAGGAAAATTGAAGTCCACAACATGTCGTCTTATCCTCAGAGGACGTGTTTACGACACTGTCCATGTTTCCCTAGTCAGCTACAATCTCAGGTTTTTATATTAGTTAATCATTTAAAAATGACATTTTTCGTCTCATCTGTATTCGAAACTTCATTTTATAATTACATTCTTTGATATTATTCACGGCGGAATGAAAAATATCAAATTGGCGTATTTTTTATGATTTTCATGATTCACTGATCACTAATTCACATTGCGTGCATTTATTTTATGTGAAGTGATATGAATATTAAATTTATTCACTCCACAGCATATATGTATAATACACACGAGTGAATTTTAACGAAAAAAAAAAATAAATAATTAATCCGCGGTGTTATTTTACGTTAGAGGCAAAATTCTCTTAACGTTATTTACGCAGAGCAAAGAAATTTTTCAACCCCCGGGGCAAAATTAGTGAGTGGTGTACTGTGAATGACGCTTCTTCAATTTCCTTCAATCTAGAAATAAGATCCTCGCCGTGAGAACTCATTTCGCGGGTCTGTGGTTTCCACTCAAAGCATTACACCCTTATCCAGACCCCTTCCTTTACTGAAGCTTTCTCTTCTACAATCGGTCTTGTCTTCCACACTCGAGAACAAGAAGATACACCAGACACTTTTTAATTGATATAAAACAAAGAGTTATATCCTCTTATAAAAGAAAGGTTCGAATTATTTCAATGATAAACCTTAAACTTAATATTTTCATTATTCCTGCCAAGGCCAAACATTTTTTTCATTTTGAACTGCACAGTATAAATATTTTTTGTAAACCCAATTATTTTGAGTTCGTTTGAAATCCTTTAAAGTCCGTAAGGGGGTCAAAAAAACTCTCCAGCGTTACCTCGTTAGTTTTGCTCAGATTCATCCAAAATTTTTACACAATATTCGCTGGTATATAACATTTCAATAACTAGCAGGAGTTAAGAATGTTAGCATTATTACTGTAGTTTCAAGTTATGTATACTCGTACACACAATAATAAAGCCGAGTGTATCCTTATCAGTCTTAACAGAAATATCGTGCACTTCGCATTCTGCATGTCGATGTCGTAATCTGCATTCTACAAGCGCAGGACATCCTGTATAATATTACTTGATAAGGATTCGCATTGTAGAAGAGGACATATAGCCAATCAGTATCATGCACTGCAGACTTATAAATAAAATATCCAGCCCACTTGCCGAAGATATGATTGGATTCCCATGGCAAGATGTATACAATAAATAAGTGCTATCGGATAAGACATCTCCTTCGATTCTGTTTTCATATTCCAACTATACTACAAGATGCAAAGAATAGTCTGAGTTTTCAATTATCATAACTCTAGCTCATCTCTTTATAAGAAATACGTATTATAATTGTAGTTTCCTTTGTATTTGAATCTTTTAAATCTTTCTTTGAGTTCGTTCACTTCTATAAAAATTATATCTATGCTTGAGAAAAATTCTAACGAAATATAATAGAAAAATATATAGCAAACAAACCCCCTTTTACTTCTTATATAAAGGCAAAAGCGTTCGCTAAAACTACTAGTAAAGTTTCATCTCACTTACTAAAGAGTGCTCTCAAGTTATAAGATGAAAAGTTTTCTTATAACTTCACAGTTTGTTTCTTAAAGCATGCCACTTTAAGACAAAACATTTTTAAACGAACCTACAAGGGAGTTAGTTAATCGAATGCATTAATTATATTATCGATGTCTCCGACTTTTAATTAATTTAATTATCAGAGCTTTTTTTCAACTTTGCGCAAAGGCAATTCATTAAGACTATTGGTAACCGGGGAGAGATGATCAAAAATTATACTGTAGTTGTAAGCATGGGAAAATGGAAAAAAATGAAGAAAAAGAGCTTGATTAATGCAAGGAAGAGTTCCAATTTGTTTGTATGAAATCGACTTTTCAACGGAGGTAGCGTGTACTACATTGAATCATGGGAAGTCGCGCCGGACGTAACGCGAGTTGGTATCTCTGGGATTTTCAATTATCATACACAATAGCGGCAACATGCAAACCGTGTATTACCTTTGGAGATATAGTACATTCGTGGATCGCAGAGTTGGAATATACCAAGGGAGCAACCTGGGTTACGGGCAACCCCCCCGAGGGTCTACCGTAGAATATAACTAGAAATAAACTAAAGGAATGACTCGCGAATACCGATAGCAGTGTTATATCAAAGATATCTTTAGTTATATCTATAACAGTGAACTCAGAAAAAAGATCCTCACTCTGCATGAACGGTAATGGCAAAAAAGACGTTAGAAAATTGTGAGTTCACTGGTTTTTCGATGATAGTTTTATTTAAGTTCTTGTACAATGTAGAGAAATAATTGTACAACTGGTACAATTATACCAATAAATCTATCAGATTTCATAGAAAGTTATCTTCAAAATGAACCCAAGAAATTAAAAAAAATGTTCATTATTTCGAAATTAAAAAGTTAACAAAGTGACTTCGTCCTGATTTTCTTGGTTCAAGACTTTTTTTTCTGTGTAATTTTTATAAAGTTCTTAAACTTATTTATTTATTTTATTTTTAATCATTCTAGTGCTCCATCCTGTAAATCTTCTGTAGAGGTAATTGACGGGTCTCAGGAAGGAAGTCTTCCAGGAAGCATCAAGTCACTCAAGAGGATTTGTAGTCCAGCTCAGAAATTTCCACAGGAATACAAGTTGCCTAACAAGTAAGTACCTCATATGATATAGTTATAATATATATGTAGGCGTCCATATAAAAAGGGCCCCTATAGTCGATATGGAGTTATGTATAGGGCAGTATAGTCGAATGAATTCCCGACATTTTAAGCCCAAAATGAGCACTTTATCTCAAAAAACGTGTCACCGGGGCACTTTTGAAGTTGGGAAATGGAAATTCATAAAACTACAGTCTCGACAATCTTAATTTGTTTTATTTCAACTCCTATCGGACCCGAATTTATAAAGCATCAGTCATTTATCTTCAAATAAATGACGACGAATCCGGTAGATAACCGTATATTAATTCCAGTAAATCCTAAAAATAGAAGCTACTCAGGGTCATGGGTGGTGAAAGAGTACAACGTACAAATTGAGACCAGATTTTACAACAGAAATGACGCACATTTATTAATTGTCAGAAACTAAATTAACATGGATTGAAATTGATTAAAAGTAAACGAGAAGGTAGCTGATTCCGGCAGAAAGCCATCATAAATATCTAGTTTGATAATAAGTTCGAATAACTTAGCATTCACAAAAGATTTTAGATTTACAAAGAAGTTAATCCAAATGATCTAAACGTTACAACCAAAAGAAAATATGTGGCAGGCACGCAAAATGGCGTTAGGAACTTGACACATTTCTCGAAATTTACATAGGAAGTATCACTACATTCGTTAAATATTTATCAGATAAATCGTTAAGAAAATACTATTACGAAGACGAGAGCACTTCCGGAAAAGAAACAGAATATAAGTTTTAGCACTTCAAACATGATCATCAATTAGAGAAAATGCGAAAGATGACGAAGTTTGATAGGACAAATTATGTAATGTTTTAATTGGTATTCACAAGCCATCAAACCTGCCAGTTAATATGAAAACCGTACCTCTGCCATTCTCGTGAATCAGAAGAAACTCGATGCTCGTCGCTAACAAAGGAGAATCCAAGCGGACAACGCTCAAACACAAAATACGCGTCGACCTCGGAAGGTGTTCAGATAGAGAGTGTTCGGTTCGGTGACTCCATGCGGGCGGAAACTCGTTGGCAGCAGACGGAAGTCGGAGGAGTCCATTACAGTGGCGCTCGGCCAATCGTGATATTTCTTGGAGTTACGTGGTCATCAAAGAGACTTACGTGACTTACAAAGTCGTATCTATCGTCGAGTGCACCATGTGCTCCGATGTTTGACACTTGACATGAGGTCTAAGAGATGTTCATGTAACGACCATTGTGTCACAATAAATAGTTGGAGTTCATATGCAGTGTTCGGCACTGGTTGGCACTTTTGTACAGTTCATAGTAAGACGATATTTCTTTCAGCCGACGCACGGAGCTTCGTGCGTCATAGACACGTCCGATGCTGGAGATTCGTCGTATAGCAGGTGTCGGACGTGTCGGACTCTAGACTGACTGGCGGGAGTATTACCAGCGTTCGAAATATGTAATCGTCCTTCCTTCCTTCTTATGTTGCATAACCCAAATGACATCCTTCCTTCTTTCTAGGTCCATGTTGTTCGAGATTGGCTTGATCCTTGATCGTGGTGGCTCGAGGTTTACATGAACCGATTGATTCGAAGAGAATTAACATTTAATCTTTATAATTCGAGAGTGCTCCGAGAGTTCGTGAAGTAGCTCCCTATCTGAACTTTCTTTACTGATCGCGGATACGCCAGGTAAATAACAGAATGCTCCACTTTTTATGACGACCGACAAAAAGGGCCCTTTTCTTTTTTTTTTTTTTTGAAATTAAAAATATACCCTCTTCCGGTTGCATTGGAGACATGAATATGATGCCGATAGATTAAGTATGAGTCATAGTATCAGAATAGTATCATCCCCCACACAAAACCGAAAATGGTTAATTTCGATCTTAAACTAAACAAAACGCGAATATGTATCTCCTAAACTAAAACCGACAATAATGGCTCTTTTCATATGGACGCCCTCATATTAAATTAAACCATTATATTTAACATAATAATTCATTGAAAAGCTTCATTATTTAAAAAACTTTCCACATTTGAATTTTAATGAACTAGAAGTTTTGAATACATAAATGAACGAAATATTTTTTCCCAATTCAATTTTATCCAAAAATATTATTCCAACTAAAAATAACGATAGACATTACAAGCTTCTCTCAAGCAAAATTATTTTCAATGTTAATGAATCAATATTTAAAAACTGTTTCTGGTTTAAAATACAATAAACATAAAAATTCGTTCATTTGAACATTTAGAATTTTTCTGTCGTGAATTTTGAGAAAGAATTTACGTCATCAATCCTGAAAAGAACTTTACACATTTATTCCTCGATTTCGAATCCTGTGTGAGGTTTTCCTTTTTTTTTCTATGGTTTAGTCGTATCACGTACACGACTGCTGCGATAAAACGCACATCTCTCGGAAAGTCAAAGCATGAAAGATAGCTGTATTTATTGTATTCCCCGGAGCATTATATTCCTATAAACGTATGACGTTATATGTATAACTGTGAAAATATACGCACACTCGGTAAAGGATATCAGAGCCGAACATATTTGTGAATATCATCTTTATAAAAAACTATTCGCAATACTAATACGTATATCTTTACCTCTCTACCCAGAAAATTTTAAATCCTCTCTCACAAAAAGCGCGTTTTTTAATAATTGCAAAAAGTCGTTTTAATTAGCTGAGACTAACTTTGACCACTGGACCGGGTAATTGAAAAAACCGGTTAATGTGACAGTGAATTTGTAAACGTTCATAAATCATACGACACACAATTTCAGCTGAGACAGTTATTTATTAAAATGTAATATTCACGGTGTTTACTTTTATACATAATATCCTGCGAGGCTAATAACTGGTCTTTGGATGCAAGGGAAGTGTTCATCTGAACCTTCACAAGATTACTACTTCAATTTACAAAATGTGTAGATAGTAGTGCATATGAAATGAAAATTCACTACACTCTAACTCGAGATATGTCACGTAAAGATGGAAGCGAAAGAAGTCTTGAAATGGTGAAGAGGAGAAGGAAATAAATAAATACGGCTTCACCTATGTGTTATGCAAGCCTGGGGAAATAGTCGACTGGAAAGACGAGAGGTGTTTGTTGTGCGTGTGAGGGACCTTTTTACCCAGTGCAAAGGCATTTTACACACAGTCTGTAAAAGTATTATGAACACACACTTTAGTAGTTGACGTAACTACAACTGTAATCTACGAAAGCATACATAGATCCTTCATGAAACCAACAGGGAAACCAACAGGGAAACCCGCAGGGTAAAGAGATTTCCCAGAAGAGATTTCAAGAGAACGATTTTCCATTCGAACGTTTATACGCTCTGACACTTTATGACTGGATCGAAACAATATTGATGGTTCCCTAACAAATATTCCAGCTTGTAGAGGAATGTATAATAAACTCAAGAAATATGAAACAGTGGAACGAATTTTAAAATGATCCGACATTGATCATTGATCCTTGCGTGAACAGATTAAAAATCGTCTCAACTTCAAGGCAAATGGTTAGTAGTACTAACGCTACTCGCTGGTTTTAATCTATTTTAATTTCTAACGTGCCAGGCAACACGGAGGATTTATATGCTTAACAGTAGCTCCAACAGGGATGCGGCATACGTACGTGCCTATGAGGCTGCCGCGTGTTTTATGTCCGCTAATCTCGTAAAAATTCATGCAAAATAAAGCCCATATTTCATTCCCTCTTTTTCTACTGTCTGGCATTTGCGACAAAGCCACTCCGCCTCCGTCATCCGGAAAAGACTATGCATATAAGCTGACAGACCATCAAATGCCGGTAATAATCAAATTTTCGGCTTATGTTCCCTTTAACTATAAAAAACGGATTTTTTAATTAATTACAGTAATATTTTTATATTTTACTTCAATATTATCTGCACTTTATAATATAGTACATACAGTGTAGATAATACCTATCGTTAAATTTGTCTTTGTTATGTTTTATTATTACTAGCGAACCTCACACGCGCAGCGCGCGTGTGATTATTATTTTTTCCTTTTTACAACATCAAATCATTCAAAAGCAAATCAGGTTTGAAACAATAATGTACAATTATGCGAGATTTTCAGGACATTTCGTTATACACTACTTATTTTAGAGGAATTTTAAAAGGTTTCTAGGAATTTTAAAGGATTTCGATAATTTTCAAGTGATATTTTTACGAAATTCAAGACTTTCAGGATTTTTAAAAGATGTAAAAATTTAAGACATGTCAACAAATTTTAAACAATTTCGAAGATTTTCGTGAAATTTTAAGTGATTTCAAAGGAGTTTTAAGTGACTTTAAATGTCTTTCTGGAATTTAGAGGAATTTTAAGGTATTTTGAGGAACTTTAAATGTTTTGAAATTTTAGGGAATTTTAGAATCTTTCTAAGAATTTTAACAGATTTCAACAGCGATTTCAAAGGTTTTCGTGAAATTTTAAGAGATTTCAAAGGTTTTCTAGGAGTTTTAAGTGACTTTAAATGTCTTCCTGGAATTTAGAGGAATTCTAAGATATTTTGAGGAACTTTAAATGTTTTGAAATTTTAGGGAATTTTAGAATGTTTCTAAGTATTTTAACAGATTTCAACAGCGATTTCAAAGGTTTTCGTGAATTTTTAAGAGATTACAAAAGGTTTCTAAAAGTTTTAAGGAATTTTTAAGGGATTTTATATGTCTCCATGGAATTTCGAGGAATTTTAAGAGATTTCACAAGGTTTCTAGGAATTTTTAAGGATTTTATGGAATTTAAGAGATTTTTAATAATTTTAATGCATTTTAAAGGATATGTAGTGATTTTAAATGTTATTGTAAAATTTTCAAGAATTTCAAAAAGTTTCTGGGAATTTGAAGAGATTTTCACGAATTTTAACGGATTTCAAAAAAATGTATAACTTTTATAATATCTTATGGAATTCGGAGGATTTTATAAAGTTTTTCAGTTAATTTTATTAAGATATTTCAAAAGATCTTTTTGATTTTTAAAAATTTTGCAGAATTTAAAAGAATTTCGAAGTTTCATTTTAAGGAATTTCAAGCAATTTTTCTGAATTTTTTTTTCAAATTTTGTGATTTTTTATGAATTTTATAATAATTTTATCGGATTTTAAAAGTTAAGAAATTTCAATCTAGCAATTTTTAGACATTTTCACGAATTTTAATATGGATTTCAAGAGATTTATGATTTTGAACATTTGTGTGGAATTTTAAGGGATTACAAGACATTTTTAGAAATCGTCAGGGGTTTTAACGAATTTTAAGAAATTTCGAAGCTTCTTGGTGAAATTTTAAGGGAGGAGCAAACAAACACGCGCGGGATTATTTTGTTTTCCTTCTTATTCGTCATTCAAAAGCCAATTAGGTTTTCAACAACAATGTATGCGAGATTTTCGAGATATTTCGTTACACCACTTTTTTTATTATTCTGTCAAATTCGGTAGGGATCGATTTCTCCAAAGCATTATTTCGAGATCTGAAAAACGATATCCTACCACTTTTTTACGAGAGGATTATGTCTATAACTTCACATTTCATTTTTTGCTTTTGTCATTTCCTGAACTAAAGTTTCCTTTTTATCCACCACTAATTAATATTTTTAATGATCTTTATACAATAAATAAACTGAATTAAAAGTTTTACGGCTGTTTTAGCTTTGCAATAGTTCGCGAGATTCGGCAAACGTTAATTATTGCAGATGAGATGAATCTTTTTTATTCACTTTTTCTTATCGCATTCACATACGTAATTTTGCAGACGCGACGATTATTCAGGCGAGCAAACACACATTTATATGGAACAAGCGCACAGCCCGTGATCCTTAGAGAGATCCGAGATTTCAGAGATTCGTTTCTCGGTCAGGTTTACATAGGAAAAGTACACAAGATATACGGACCTAACTAGTACGTCTGTATTTTCTGATATGGAACCAGCAACTAGGGTGAAAGGCTGGGAATAGGCCATCTGGATCTCCCGATCTTGTACCCTTAAAAATTTACATTCAATTTCAGAAAATACGATCACCCTTTTAAGCTATACTCGAATATAAGAAGCTTATTATTCTTGCAACTTAAATTCCAAAAAATTTGAAAATTTAAAAAGGTTTTCATAAGAATGAAGGCTACGTATTCACGAAAATTGTTTATACAGTCAAAACATTACGGTATCGAAAGCTGTCATTCGTATAAAGTTAATAATTGATCATCTCCTGCTAAAAAATGTTATTTTCACTTCCGACATACGTTAGAGATTAATAATTTTTAATTTAATAATTTTTATCGAGGTGCTATAGGGAATTCAACTAATGATCAACCGTGGAAATTCAGAGGAAATCGTACACCGTCTTTCAGTTGAGTGCAATCAATCGATATGCGGAGGTTTTTTCAACAAGTCTTTCGATGTGAATCTGCTCGTAAATTCCGAGGTAAATTCTCGACTCGTTGACCCTCTTCAGATATGTTCGAATATAATTCGGAATGCAGATTTATAAAGATCATGTTCCGGTCGATGCGGAATTACGTATACCTAAAATTCTATACATCACTGAGCATCTAGAAATCTGCATGTCATTGAGCTGCTTGTTTATGTGTTGAATAAAGCACGCTCGAATATTTAACGCAAAAATAATAAAAATGTGAAAACAAAGATCCGTAGTTACTTGCGCATATTGAACAAGACGAATGTCTTTTTTAATAATTTAATTAAATTTATATGTAGAAGAAAATAATAATGCTTTGTTCGGCAACTCAATCAAACCCAAAAGTTAAGGATAAAATTTGCATGTCACATTCATGGTAACGTGTACATTCTGAATCTAGTTTGAATCTAGCCAAGTTGAACGTTTATAATCCAGTTGAATGTAACAAAGCCAAACGAGCGTTTGAACTTTGATGTGGTACAGTCTATTGTTCTTGTCAACTAAATAACTAAATTTTAGAGCTCACAGGGAATAGTTCATTTATCTACATAAAATATGAAAGTACAGAGGCAAGAACATGAAAATTTAAATCAATACCTATTCGCACATGAATGTGGTACAATTCATTTGTTCTTGAAATAAAGCCATCGCTTACAAAATTAAATTCTATTCTCCTAAAACTATTCTCACCATCCAAGCTCAGTATTCAGTCCAAAAGCATATTAATTAATCAAATATTAGAATCCGAAAAATAGCGAACTGTTCGTTTTTACAATAAACTATACAATCCCTATTAAAAAATCCCATGTGTAAAAAATGAATATATTAACATTTACATTCACTAGATTTTTATTGTGAACTCATTTCTGACCGGCCATGCAATAAATTCGTATATGAAATAATACAATAATTTCTTTCTGTTACAGTTACATCGAGACGGAAAGGTACTCGTCGACTGGTAGAGAAATGACAGTCATTTTAAAACGAGCAGCAGATAGTCCCAATGATGAAGAATACATGGATGTTTCATTTTATTTTCACGATGGTAAATATAAGATACAATTGATATTTTTATTTCAAAATCAGGTACACATATGTAGATGATAATAAAACAGAGTCTTACTCTGAGAAAAGCCATCGTAAATAATTGTCCTCGCTTGTGCTGCGTAAAATTTTTCTCATAAAGTTGGCATTGACACAATATCGTCAGTTCTCCAGCTAATTTGAACCAGCCATAAAGTAAATCTAGTTCCAGATTATCTGTTGTAATTTCACGGTAACCAGTAATCCTGCGTTTTCACCTAAGCTCTCTATTTATCGGTATGCTACCAATTGCCTGTAACTAATTAGGACCGAGACGTATCGACTCGTTGTCAAAGTGCAAGGCGTAATTGACTGCATAGAGATGTACAATGTACAATCTACTAACCCTGAAGTAGACAATGCTTGGCTCTTAGCTGAACACAAGTCATCCATACCTTTGCGTATTAATTCCTCACATACGATAGACATTCTCTGAGGGAATAATCCCCAATAAAAATGAATACCCGGAAATAGATGAGAACACTGCAGTCGGTATAATTGTTATTGAAAATTGAAACCACATTCACGACTTTCAATCTAGTAGTTAATTAACAGCATTTTCAAATATAGCATAACAAAAAAAGAGCCGAAAAATGAATATATGAGGAGCGAAGCAAATACCTGTTAAGGGACAATACTGCGAATTTCAATCAAACCTATAGTGATGAGCAAAAAAGCAGCAAGAAAGGAGGTCATTTTTCATGTAGTCAAATTAGGTCAGAGAGGCGTTAGTTAGATGATCATGTGTAATTACGATTCACATGATAGAGTCTGCAGACATTTTCATACACATACATTTTGCAGAGTCAACATAATTTTATTCGCAGATTGGGAACTCTAATGAACTTGCAATTACAGCTTACATCCTACGACTAGATATTTGATACTTTCGTATTTTTGAATTTGTAGGTACTCTAGAGAGAATCCAATTATAAAATGCTCACGTTAATTTCTGTCGAAATAATTAGTAATTAACAACGCCGAATTTTATTAATTGTATGAATTTTATTAATTAAGTGCTCTATAGTAAATAAATGAATTTAAATACTGAACTTTGTCTCAAAATAATTGAAAATCGTGTTCTCTTCGAATCTTTAGAAATAAAATTAAAAAAAAGAAACTTTGAGTGAAGAATGAACTGACAATGAGGATTAGAAATAAGTGTAAAAGGAAATGAAACAAAGAGACTCGTCTGTGGCGATCTCAGACGAAGCGTGAGATAAAGCAGACGAAGACACGGTCTTATACTGCTTGGGGTATAGTACTTTTAACATGTCAATGCCTGCTACGCGCCAGTAAAGCTTCTCTTCCTATTGTTTCCGCTAGCTCAGCATTTTCAGCAAAACAGCAAGAGAAAACAAAATGTTAGGAAAAATTCTATTCTTTCCAATACAATAAACACGTATCTACAATTGAAAAGACAGAGGAAAAGGAGGTTCCGAATTGTTAGTTCAATTTTTTCAATAATAAAGTTTCTTCAACTGTAAAGAAGAACAATTTGTTTGCCTTTGAAGGAAAATACTCATTTTTAGGGTATGCTGGACTTCTTCGGGGACAGCTTAAATTAAAGCTCTTCAATTGATTTTAAGAAATTTCAAGAGATTTAAAAGAGTCTAAGGATTTTCAAGACAGTTCAAAAGAGTTATCAAAAGGATTACGAAAATTAGATTTTGGCTTATTCGATCACAAGCCAGGTCTGGGAAATAAGCGGGATGAAGTAGCACCTCCCAGTTGAGTGTTTTCAAGTAGTTTTGGTTTTGGACCATTTTTGACGTGTGCGATGGGGCGTTGTCGTGAAGAAAAATCAGCTTCTCATGTCTTTCTTCATAAT
>JAUEJJ010000017.1:8011434-8032819 GCA_032164275.1 Synergus coniferae | reverse complement strand
TGAAGAGTGAAGACTGAAACTGAAAACTGAACTTGTCGAGCTACCCCCCACTATTGGTTTCTAGAGCGCGTTGGGTGGATTTGAGAGGTCGCTTGGGAGTTGGGCTTGGCACCCCCAACGCTAGAGAAACCGCCGAACTTGCGCGCAACGCAAGACCGGCAAGACCACTCACTCGTTTTGATGTCAACAGTCGACCACAAGCAAACCTGACTCGAGCTTGCCCCTTGGCATTCCGCCTTGCACGCTTCTTCAAACTCTTAAAGTTTTTAATTGAGAAGCCACCTTTCTCTAGAAAAAGAAGAACTTGAAAAAGAGTCTTTAAACCAAAAAATTTGAATTTCCAGCGGTAATTTGAACCCTAGGATTGATCAGAACGCCACGGATTAAGGTAGAATCCGAGTACCTAGAACTTTGGTATAAAAAATTGCTGTGACTACAATCTGTCTGAGGCTATAAATATGCCCTTTATTCTTTGCATCAGCAATGAACAAACAGTATCAGGGCGTTGACACTGTGCTATGTACAGTCGATAGGGTCGCGCTTTTCACATCACTGAAAGTTTTTCCAAGTAATCAATAGTTCACTTTAAAAGGAGTAGTTCGTACCCTTTTTCTTTGAAGATGAAAAATAATTTAGATACTTCAGTTAATAATAGAATCTGTCTATGTTAAATAATAAAAAATGAACATCCGAGACTTTCCAACCTTCTTGAGGGAAAATTTCAAGAGTAGAAAGAAAAAATGTAATTTTCAGAAAGTGGGTAACATTTATTATTATTTTTATACATTGTTGCACTTAGTGCAACAATATAGTTTTGGATAGGGCGTAAAAAAGACGACGGACTTAGATGATCTTCATGCCAGCCATTGAGTTCTCCATAAGCTTGAAAATCAAAGAAATATTATTAGATAATAAAAGACAAATAATATGATGTTAAAGAATTTAATTAGAATTTCTCAGAATTTTATAGGATTTCTATAAAATTTCAAAATTCTGTTAAAATTCAGAGAATGAGGTGTTATAATTTCATTTAAATTTTAAATAAAATGAGATTTACCTTCATATCCCAAACGACAATTTGACCATCTAGACTGCTTGTGCTGAACGTCGAGTCAGACAATTTGCGCACGCAAGTAATTGTATTTTGGTGAATGCTATCCAGAGAACTGTCGTTCGTTTCCACTCTAGCTTGTCGATCTAACGACTGAAATTTCCGCATAGCTGACAATCCAGCTGCTCCCTTCTTTTGCGTATTGTCCAACTTCGATACGAAGTAAATTTGACCATTATCGTCCACAGAGTACATCATTGGTATGCAATTATGACCCTGTAAAATATAATTTTTATATCTATCAATACAACATTTTAAAAACAAAAAAAAATCACCAAGAATTTAACTTTGAGTCATATTTACCGCTGCGATAATAGTATTAGGTCCCATCCACGAGCAACTTAGAAATGGTAAGTGTTCTGTGAATAGTCTAACAACTGCGTTTCCTTTCGTCGCATCTGCTATGCATATCGAGGAATTGTGTCCAACCCAGCAAACTTTGTTGCCGCATGGACTAAAAGTAACTGCATGTACCCATCCACCTAGAAAATTAAATCTTATTAGAAAATTTGTTGGCCTGTTAAATTTATTAAATTTAAATGAAATTAAAAATATTTATCATATTCTTTAATAGAAAATAAGAGTAAGCTTACCTCCATTAAGAGAGTTTGGAAATTCAACAAACAATGTCCCGAGCACAGAACTTGTTCCCCAAGCGCTTTGGTTTTGTGCATCTTCCATATCTTTAATGCAAGCACTAAAAACTCGAACTTTGTAATCAGTTGATCCAGCTACTATAACTTTGTTATTCGGATGCCAGTCGAGTGCAGTTACCGTAGAACGCAAAGGTCGCTTGATATGCTTCGAGACCCACCAATTGTTCTCGGAAGCAAAATAACAAACAGATATAAGTCTGTCACCAGAACCAACAGCAAATTTATTTTCTGAAAAAGAAGATTGAGTCTTCTGGGTTATATTTACTTCATAATTATCTCTAGAAATAAAGATTAAAGATGTGGAATAGAATACAAACAAGAAGATTGATAAACTCTAGTACGACAGCTCCCATCCAATTTTTCAGGACATCCTATTAGACATATTCCCTTTGAAATATGTTCAAAAAAAACCTTTTTTTAGAATCTGGATTTTGTCACCACTACAAAGCTTCCTCTATGAGGAAGCAATAGACAAGGTTAAGTACATTTATCTATTTAAGAAGTGGGAATGGTTTAAAAATGTACCTAGAGGAGACCACTTTACACAAGTGGCTGCTCGATTCATTCGCAGCAGAACAATCGCAGGATTCCACTTTCCATCTTCCCCTTGAGTCCAGACAAAAGCATTCTTGTCAGCAGCACAAGTAACGATTCGATTTGTTTTTACAGCCCAGTCGATTCCAGTTACTCGATGTTCATGTTCTTGCATTACGTGTAATTGCTTCCATCCCATCGACTGTTGCTTGTACACATGAACCTCATTATTGTTTGGACACAAGACCACTTCTGCAACATTTAAAAAAATTTAATATATTAATACATTGTTAATCAATCTTCTTAAACTAAGAAATTTTTAATTATAAAATACATAACATAAAAACTGATCCGAAAAATAGAAAAAGGTCAATATAATTATAACAATTTATAAACAACGATGAATGTAATCTTATCTAAATTTTTGTATATTAAACCTCATGACCTTCATGATTTAATTTTATTTTTCATTACAAGAAAGTTTCCAAACCCGTTCGATCTTTATTCCAGGCATGACAGGAGATGGTATCCAATCCAAAACTGTGTACTTGCGTCATTTCTTAAACAGGCCAACTTGGAGATAAAAGTTGCACTCAATTTATAAAGATGACTTTAAAAAATCCCACTGTATTCCCAAAAACGGAGTAAATGCGTTTGAATGAATCACACGAGGAATTACTTGGGTGCGGCCAATAACCGGGTGCTTTTCGAATGAGAATTTATCAGTCGGATCGTATTTTAGGGACCTTGGAAAATTCGTGGACTATGGTCAGTCTACACGAATTCCCTAATCCCTCAAAAGCGTTTATAGTTTTTGCTCTTCCTTCCAAAAAGAGTGCAATTTTTGATCTGACAGCTCGATTTTGCCCGGAAACACCCGGAAACTCCGGAAACTATAGATTAGGTTAGGTTCGGCAGCTTATCTCTGGATCTCTGGCAGTCTCTGGAAAGCTGGAAAGTTCACTTAAAAGTCGTTTGGGGACGCTTTTTTAGACTGTTGATAAACAATTGATAGTTTTGCCGAGAGATGCTCTTCATATTATTTTCCGAATAAAGCAGCATTCTACCTACCAATGATGCACCAATGATGGCAATGATCGACATTTCTATCTAACACGATTTCGACGATTGTCAAATGTCAAGTCAGTCTGGTCAAGTAAAAGTTACGTGAGTGACTAATTTTTCACCTACAAAATTGCTCGCTTTGCGTGTCCCCAAAAAATAATAAAATTATTGAAAATGCTGGTTAAATCCCAACGAATCCTTACGCAATTAAAATAATTAGAGTGTCGCCTTTAGCTGAAAGAAACGATTAATAAGCTCCAGAATGAAAAATGGTTATGTTTTTCAAAAGATAGAGGCTTAACAACAATGGAGGACTTTTCCCCGTCAAAGGTGAGTGTCAAAGGCTTTTTTAACATATATAGATCGAAACACCTGTACTTTGATTTAAAGTAGAGAATTTAATCCGATTTTGCAGCATTCAAAAATAATCTAATTTAAGAGTCTCATTCAATACAGTGCAATGAAAAATAGCAAAACAAAAATGTCGAAGCCTTGATCAGTTGTATAGCGAAATGTCATATTTTTTTGTCTTTTGTTTGAAGCATTTAGAATAATTATTTCAAGAAAAATGTCTTCAATGTTTATTTATGTGCCCTTGCATAGTCAAAATAAAAATGTTATCATGTTTTAACTATTATTTTATCTTTAATCTGTACAGTCAATTTTGAGAATTTCGTTTATAGAAATTAGATTTTAAAATACATAGTCCCATCTGGAGAAAAAAAGGCAAAACTTGACATTGATTTTTAGTTAATAAAATCCTGAAGAGATAAGGCATCAAGAATATTTGTCTACATAATTCTAGAGTGATGCTTGGCAAAAATTAATTACATAAATTTGCACTTTATATTAGTTAATTTTATATGTAATTTTTTAATTACATTAAAAGTAAAAGCCGTAGCTAGGACTCTGGAAATTTTGTGTGCATATAAACTTATACTAAAGTATTATTATTAATAATAATCTGAATAACATTGAAAAGCAAGATTTTATGTTTAGCTTCTCTTAATATGATAAGATATTTTACTCTTATCTTTCAAGAAAATTATGAATTTCACATATGTATTAAGATTTCATTACGCCTTTTAAAAAATACGTAATACATACTTTAAAATTTTAAGAGCTAATAAAACGCTCCAGATAGATAAATGAGTTTTCAAACTTATGTTGTTAAATATCGAATTAAAAATTCTATATTTTTATTGCAATTTTGCATTTATTTTTGTTACTTTTGGTGACTAACTTTTCTGGTAGAGTCACTTTTATCAGTAAACGTAGAGTAAATAATTTTTTCATTGAATATTATCATTAACCTCGAAACTACAAACAATTCAACTGTAAATAACTGGATTTGGAAGCTTGTAAAGTTAGAATTAAGTCAGTTAGACTAGCAAGGATACATTCTTTTTCACTTTAATTGTAAGCTTTATTCTATTAATCTTCATTTCAAACATTTCAATTTAAAGAAGACTGGAATTGCAAATTTAATTAGAATATCAAGGATGCTTTTGTAATTTAATTTAATAAAGAAATTACTAGTTTGTTCAAATGGATTAAATTAGAGAATCAAATATTTGTGTTATAATAATTCTGAAGTTAATTCCACAGAATTGGTTTAAATGAATTTAAATTTGATAAATAATGTGATGTTATTGCTTCAGAGACGATTACAGAAGGAGTTGATGTCCTTGATTCGTGAGCCTCCGCCAGGTATGCATGTTGATGGAGAGCACGTGGACGAAAATTTGACTCAGTGGATTGTACATATGGAAGGTGCAAAGGGAACTTTATACGAGGGAGAACGCTTTCAACTTCAATTTAAATTCAGTTCCAAATACCCATTTGACTCGCCAGAAGTTACGTTTATTGGAGGAAACATTCCCGTTCACCCCCACGTTTATAGCAATGGTCACATCTGTCTTTCTATTCTCACAGATGATTGGTCTCCTGCTCTTAGTGTGCAAAGCGTGTGTCTGAGTATCGTATCAATGTTGAGCAGTTGCAAAGAAAAGGTAAAATGTACATTAGAAACTATTGCAACCCAGAAAAAATTTACTTGCTCTTAAAGAGATTTACTACCTGATAAATTTTCATCACTCTTTCAGAAAAGGCCACCTGATAATTCATTTTACGTGAAAACTTGTAACAAAAATCCAAAGAAGACAAAATGGTGGTACCATGGTAAGAATGAAGAATTCTTTCCATTTTAAGAACAATTCAAATATCTAGTCTTCAATTTTAATTATATACATCCTTTTTTTAGATGACAGTGTATAACTGAGCTGACTGGCCAAAGTGAATAATCAAACTGTCGACTCTATGACAGTGCCTGACCACCCAGAGTGCTTTGACGCCCTACCCAGGGAATTAAAGAAACATTTCTGCAAAATAATAAAAAATGCCAGAGTATTCCTATATCTAGAACAAAGGCGTAACATACAATTTTAATTCTTATTATTATAATAAAAAAGAAGCAATAGTAATACTACGAATTACTAAGTTATCAATTACGACGTCAAAAGCGTGGATTTCTTTATTATCATTAATAAAGTGAATTAGATTCTAAGAGGCTCATCATTTTCAGGGAAGAAAATAATGATTGAGATTGGCATTAGCTCGCTGCGAAAGGTGTTCGAATATTCACACTTTTTTAAAGTGCATACATATAATTCTTTATGTAAAAGTAAAAAACAGAGTAGTGCAAAAATGCAATTCCTTTAGCACAATTTTAAAACAAAGTTTTGAAGTACTAACACTCTGTTTATCACTGTGTCTATATATTCGATTAGTAAAAGAAGATTAGGGTGTTATTTTACATTTTCGACTATTCTGCTTTGAATTAATTTTTTTATTTGCTTCAACGAGAAGCCTTGAAATACTTCGAGGGCATTCGAAGTACGCCAAACACTTCTAGCGTTCAATGTACTCCTACATTTAGTTAATAAATCCAATTTTTTGCACAAGCAATCTTTTAATATTCTGTATTTATAAAAGTATAAGCACTTAGCATTTCAAAATTTAGCGCTTCTCTGTCAACGACCTCTGTCAACAGCTTCATAAATATCGATTTTTCATTCATTTTTTTCTAATTTAAATCAAACAAACTTGGAATTTATGCATAATTAAAGCATGTTAAATTTTTATTGTCAAGCAAATACAAAAAGATAATTTATTTTTTAATTTGATCAAAATTTCGCAATTATTCACTCGAGTCTCGGATTGCAGAAAAAATGGCTGCGTCATGGAACAAATTTGATTTTGGTGTATGCACATTTTAAAAACATAAATTTAAAAGCGGAAACATATTTTTTTAATTTGGTGAATTTAAAACAATAATCGAAAATGTATTTCGGGGCTAATTTACGAATACGAAAATTCGGACTTTGTGTGATAGCCGGTATTTTAATTTTAGTGTACTTTTACTTCTTACGCTCATCATCAACGAATTTAGGAAAAGATACAATCTCAATGAAAGAACTTCTTGCCGGTGCAATTAGAGCAGCAGAAATGGGGGGTTTAGAAATAATTGCCGTGCATAATAACATGCGATTAAATATTCAAAGCAAGGGAAAAACAAAGGAAGGTGAGTTAGGTTATGTCAATAAACTGCTCGATTTTTGAATTTGTCTTCGATTTTCTGTAGTTTTTGAATTAAAATTTGTTCTATTATAATTATTTTTTTTAAAGGTATAAATGATCCTGTGACAGCAGCGGATTATAAATCACATTGTGCCATGTATCGCACTTTAACCGCAGCATTTCCAAAAATAACAGTTATTTCTGAAGAGGAATCAAAAGAATGCGATAAAGTAAACATTTCTGACTTGAAAGACTCTATGAAACGTTTAGAGGATTACAATATTAAAGATACTCTCGTTGACGTTAACGATGTAACGGTTTGGATTGATCCTCTAGATGCTACAAAAGAATTTACAGGTAAACAATCTATCAAAGGCAGAATTCTGATTTTAAATTCCCTGAATTGAAAACTGAGTTTTAAAACAACGAAAATACTCTTTAACAAAGCAATTTTCCTTTCAGAAAATTTGTTACAATATGTCACAACAATGGTTTGCATCGCAGTCAAAAAGGAACCACTTATAGGAGTAATACACAAACCATTTGAATCAAAGTCAACATACTGGGCTTGGGTTGGACACGGAGTATCAACAAATCTTATCAATCATATTTTGGTAAATAAAAACACTAAAAAATAATATCAAAAACTAGTACTTGTTTAAAAAAATTTTTAAACTCATATCAAGTTATTAAGTACCAAACCATTCAAATTTCGAAGACATGAATTCAAAATGTGTTAAATTTTTATAATCAACATTATTTTTAATGCAAAAAAAAAAATTCTTTTAGCCATCAGAAGATGCTAAACCTCCCGTCCTAATCGTTTCAAGGTCACATGCAGGATTAGTTCAAAATGCCTCGAGATTAGCTTTTGGTGAAAATGTTCAGATTATTTCTGCAGCTGGTGCTGGTTTGTATTTATTTCAGTCTTTATATAAAATCTTTATAAATAAAAGAACAAAAAGGATTATATTATATCTCTTGATAAAGAAGCTAATTTAAATTTCCAATTTATTTTTTAGGGTACAAGGCTTTAGAGATCGCTGCTGGAAATGCAACAGCGTATGTACACATGACAGCAATTAAAAAATGGGACATTTGCGCTTGCGCTGCTATCATTAGGTACATTAATTCAAAATAAATCCCTTTTTAACTATATTTTAATTTGATTGGAATATAATGTTAAATAACTTTTTTAGTGCACTTGGTGGCACAATGTCCTCATTATCTGGATCAGGAAGGATATCCTTTGGTACCAGTGATCCAACCGCCTTAAGTGCAGGTCTACTAGCCACAATGAGAGACCACACTTGGTATTTGGACAAATTCTCTAATGTCTGAAGGTTTAATTTCTCATATCAATCAGAATATCAAAGCAGAAAGACTTTGGAAGCAACAAAGTCACATTTCTGTGTATCATAAGAGATCTGAAATTTACTATTCAGGTGATCAGGGCACAAATTTTTTCAAATTGACAACAATAATGATTTGATGTGGTAAAATTAAAGAACAAAGTAAATCATTATTGATTATGTCTACTCTTCCGTAGTAAAAGAATTTGTTAACAGTAGATCTCAATAGTGAAGATTTTAAACTGAATTACATAAGCAAATTTCGAATTTTACGATTCTACAATATGTACAAGTACTTTTTATCAGCTAATCATTAGGTATGGGGCATCTTTTGCGATAAGCTAAGACAGTCATATGTCTTTTTTGTTATCTTTAATCACAACTTGAGGTTTTAATAATTGCTAAACAATATATCTCACTAGAATTAATTCAAATATAATTTTTTAAAAATTTAGCCGATCTTCTGCCTAAAACAGTGGATTTATATAAACAAATTTAAAATCTGAGACTGTCTCCCATAAAGAGAACTTTTTTATATACATTTAAAAATATATTTTTACTGTGTAAATAATTTTTTTAAGTTTGCTTGGCAAAAAATTTTGAAGAATTGTTTATGACGTCTGTTTACGATACTCTAGTAAAAGTGTCTTGGAAAATTAAATATCCACGAGATTTAAAAGAAATCAGATATTGCTTTTATAGTTTTTTTTTTATAAAACTCATAATTATGTATACGATTTTAATTTAAATTTATATTTTCTCGCATATCATCTTGAAAATAAATAAATCTAGATGAATTGGTCGTATAACAGCCCTTTGTCTCTATATTTGAGAGCTAAAACTTTCCCCCGTTATCACGAGTTGATTCGTTCCAATTCTCTCTACCGTGGCGCCAATTGACATCACTCCTGGTTTTTCCATTGCAAGCAATGAGACTCGATTAGTTTTTTTGATTTTTTTCAAGTTATTTAAATTTTCTCGGATAAAAAATAAAAGTGACACTATAAGGGGGCGCCATTTTTTTTAAGATGCACAGGGCCGATTGTATATATTGTAAAGCATAACCTTAAAAACACCAATTTTTGCCTTTTATGATTGTTTACAAGAATTATAGTTATGGTTCTTGAATATGATGTAAAGGAGATTTATACCACCCTTATCACTTTTGGATATTCTAATGCACTTGAAATTTTAATTGCTATTATTACAATTGTAATTACGATCACGTTGAGTTTGTGGTTTAGAAGCAGTACAGCTAAACAGGTAATTATTTTTCATTAGAATTAAATTAGAACGATGCTTCGCTAATATCATTTGATTTTTTTTATTATTCTTTTTATAGAGTCAAGAGGATGATGAGGAAGAGGACGAAAATGATGAAATTCTAAAGATAGGTTTACAGGCACGTTTTAAAAAGGCACAACAAAAAGTAATCGAGGAGAAGTTAGGTTCTGAGGATCGAGATAAAGAAAAAGAGTAAATGATTATTTTTATATGTAAAATTAAATTTCATGTGTTTAGGAAAAATTATGAAAATATTTTCCCTTTTTTTTACAGAATAGAATCGCAGAGTTTGATGAAGATCATGAAGCTATTTCAGGAACGGAAAGATTTATTTCCGGAATCATCAATGGATGATCTAAAAAAGCAGTTGAATTTATATAGGACGCAATAATCTATATTATATGTTTCTTTTAACGTATATATGTACAAAGAGAAATATATATATTGATATAATTATCGCGAATTATAAACGAAACCGATTATATATTTTATCTGATTTCATTTCTCATTATAAATCACAGTAACTCTAAATTGTGTAAAGTATTAACAAAAGTTCTTAAACTAGATGACAATATTAAAAGCAGACTTTATTTATTAAAAGTTTTAATTTAATTATTTTCTATTTTACTGTGCTATATTTAAAAATTCCCGGGCAATTCTTCTGTCCTTTGATAATGTAACTAGGTAGGGTTGTGACTGGTTGTGAGCAATGAAACGTTTCATTGAAACACTTGAAACTTTCAAATTTTCAACGTTGAAGGCGTTGTAGGTTCATCGCTTCATGAAAAAATGGGGGGAAAGGGGTGAGAGAGAGCTTCTATCTGCGCATGCGCGGAAGTCAATGCGCATGCGTGGAAATAAGATTAGGTTAAGTACATATGCAATTTGAATTTTCCCGCCGCCATCTTTGAATCATTGAAATGTTTCACAAAAAACTGAAAGTTTCATGAAACTTTTCATTGGACTATGTACATACACATGAAATTTTACAACCCTACATATGTACATAATACATATATATAATGTAACGACATACCTGGACATACCTAACCACCAAGTCCGGCATTGTTGTTAAAGGTGTCAAAAATATATAATTGTTGTTTTCGTTTCTTTTTTGACGATTCTTTTATTTTTTCAGCGGTTTTTCAGCCTTGTGGCAAAATGTTTAAGTGAATAATGAGAAGTTTAAAAGTGTCTTTTCTTATCTTATCAAACTCTTTACTCCGCTTACTCGTTTTACTTGTGCGTTTGATAAAAGAAAAATGTACCGGATTGATATATATAACCAAGTGTATCTAATAATGATTTTATTTACTGTAAAAGAATTTAATAACATTTAGTTGTGTTATAGTAAAATATAGTATAAAAAATGTGGTTCAAATAGTTTCAATTTTTTCATTCATTGTCAGTGTTAAACAAAGAAATGTTATCATGACTTCTGCAGAGCATTTCATTAGTTTAATCACAGTAGCAAGTGCTAAAAAATTAGCAGCGGTTCTAGTCCTGTGTTTTATTCTTTATCATGGAATACTACATATCATTTATGGTAAGATAATGTAAATAGATTGTTTTACAATTATTAATTCCGACCATATATTCCCTAAAAATGCCAGTGTCTCAAAAGTAAATTTTATAATTTCAATATTCAAAATTTAATTTTGTATTTTAACCGTGCCTTTTCTATATTTTAAAATCAACAATTAAATATATTTAAAGAGTTAACTCCAGAGCATTTTCTTATTGAGAACATAAATTGTTTTATATAGAAATATAAAAAAAAAGTATAATTAATTTTTTTTATTTTAGATAGCGATTCTTGCAAATGGTTATTAACTGAGGGAAGATACAAAGGAGACAAAGAATGGCAACCTTACGGTTGCATGATGCATCATTATACGCAAACGTAATTTAATTCATTTTCTCATCAATTCATAAACACACTAAAATTTAAAAATTAAATAAAAATTTTATTTAACAGGGATAGTCGAAGATGTCTCAGATATTTAGCTTTCATGGGTCATCGCAATCACTTTGTTTTCAGTGGAGATGCACGAATCAGACAACTGTATAAATCCTTCGTGTCACAATTTATAGTAGATGGGAGGACCTCTGATTTAATGGAATTTCCAGAAAATTCAGATCTAAATTTTAACGATGCACAACTCAGACTTAAAGTCCAATTTCTTTGGAGGCCCCAAGTAAACTCCATGATGGTAGCGGACTTTAGAGATTGGATGGTATTAATCTAGATTCTACTTTAAATCACAAGTTCTTCTATTATTAATTCCTCTCTTAAATAATGATTTATTAAAACAAAAAATGTTCTTTTAGAGTGGAGAACCGCCAAATATGATAGTTGCTGGTTGTGCAGCAGTTGACATTCTTGCAAATAATGTAAGCGATGTGATGCTGCACTCAGTCTTCAGTACAAATTTAATTAAACTCGTTCGTCCAGCCGATGTTTTAGCCCAAAAAGGATCCCGATTTCTCTGGACGATGCAGGATCCAGTTTTAAAGGAACGATTACCTATTCAGTTATCAAATATCGATAATAGACAAATTGATATTTGCAACAGAGCAGCAACCGAGGTCAGATACATTAAAAATTTGTTATTAAAAGTTAAGTATGACTATCACTTTTGGCAATGCACTTACAATGAAAGATTTTGTTTCGCAGATTTTATCACACAGTGGAGCCCATTTATGGGAAAGTAGCAGACTGGTTGGCACTGGAATTTTAGAGCAAAGTCCGGATGGATATTTGGCAAGCCCTTTGTCGTTGCGCCATAAGATTCAAATTCTTTTAAATACACATTGCAACGATCATATGAATTTTGACGATGGTACTTGTTGTAGTTCTCCTGAAGCTGCTACTACTTTGCAACTTGTTTCACTTTTTGTCCTTGCTTTATGGTAATGTTAGTAAATTAACGAAGATAAATAATTCTGTTTTGAAAATTTAGTACATAAATATAATCAATATTACTTTCGATTAAATTGAATTTAATTATTTAATTTTAGTGTAACAACTGGTGGGAGTATTTGGCTCTACAGAAAAGTTTGTCAGTACCAGACTGAAGTCTTGTACTCAGGAATAGCCATGGAAGAAATCGAGAGATCAGAGGAAGCGAACGTCTCAGATATTTTAAAAAGCGAACCTCCTCAAGTTCAGGATTTTTATACGCTCATTACTTCTTTGGCAATCCTCTCTATTATACTCGCTTACTTTTACTTATGCGACAGGTATTTCAAACTTAGTTTTTTACTTTCTAAGCTTAATTTGGAAAAATATAGACCAAATGTATTACAAAACTAATAAATTTAAATTCACTTACACTTTCTTACAATTTCAGAACCAATTTCTTTATGAAGGAAAACAAATACTACAGTGAATTCAGTTTTTGGTTGCCCTTGGGATACATTTTGGCTCTTGGTCTTTTTTTCACTGAAGACAGAGAACGAGGTCCAAGATTTTTAAACCGAGAACAAACCGATGAATGGAGGGGCCTCATGCAAGCAGTAGTATTAATTTATCACGTGACAGGAGCACGAAATGTTCTACCAATTTATATGCATTTGAGGTTAATCAATTCTGCATACTTGTTTCTTTCTGGATACGGACATTTTTATTACTTTTGGCAAACTGGCGATGTCTCTTTAGTTAGATTTGCAAGGGTAAAATGCTCAATTTAATTTTTACACTATAATTTGTTAATATTTAAGGTTAATCTTAAGATTTTAGAATACCTCGATATAAATCAACTCCATTATTTTTTTCAGGTTCTTTTTAGACTCAACTTGCTGACCGTTTCTCTTTGCCTTTGTATGAATAGACCATATCAATTCTATCATTTCGTTCCCCTGGCATCTTTCTGGTTTCTAGTCGTCTACTTCTTAGCCTGGCTGCCACCCAGAGTTTATTCCGGAACTTTAGCAGAATATGGACCCAGAGCTTTGCTCTATTTGGCCCTCAAA
The DNA here is from genome assembly GCA_032164275.1 of Synergus coniferae. Taxonomy (NCBI): domain Eukaryota; kingdom Metazoa; phylum Arthropoda; class Insecta; order Hymenoptera; family Cynipidae; genus Synergus; species Synergus coniferae. Next base: position 8,019,263 of record JAUEJJ010000017.1, on the reverse strand, counting down.
CTTTTGGGCCTTGTATGCATCATCACAATTCTCTACATGTCTGAGGTATTTTATTTATTGATCACATTAAATTTTTTATTATCATTTGAATCATTTAATATTCAATTTTTATTATATTTTCAGTTTCTATATTTTCTTTTTGCATTTCCTCCAGGTATTTTTCGAAAAGGTCTTTGTGACACGACCCTGGAAGGCTCTGTTCGTTACAACAGACGATGACATTCGAGAATGGTGGTCTAGGTGGCGAGTCGACAGATATAGTGTCGCCTGGGGAATAGCCTTCGGAGCTGGTTTAGTGACTCTTCAACGAGTGGATCATATTCCAGGAACTACTTTGGCTCCAATCATGGCACTCGTTTCTTTAGCTGCTTACACCACTTACACAATTCTCTGCCATTCCTTTTCAGAATGCGAGGAGGTTCACTCTTACGTCGCTTTCATACCTGTAAGTGTTCTAATTATAATATATACTTATACATACATATAATTGATAATTTATAAAATCTAATTATGAATTCGATTCTAGATCGTGGGGTATATTGTACTCCGAAACGCGTCTCTAGCCTTGCGTGGCAAGCATTCTGCACTTTTGGCTGGGCTTGGCCGAATCAGTTTGGAAACTTTAGTCAGCCAAGGTCATGTTTGGCTCGCAGCAGATTCTCATGGAGTTCTAGTTCTTTTACCTCGATTCCCAGTTTTGAACTTACTGCTCTCTTCTTTCATCTTTATTTGCGCTAGTCACGAGGTTCGTTTTTTTTTTGCATTTTAAAACTTTCATGTAATTCAAATGATCTGAAACATAAGGTTCAAATTTTATAATCACAAAATTCGAGAAAAAAAAATAGTAAAAAAAATTAATATTCATTTTCTACATGTCTGAATGTTTATGTAGAGAAATAATTTTTCCAGATACACAGATTGACGTTGGTGCTGGCGCCATACGCAGTTCCCAGTGATTGGAAGATTGTGGCTCGAAACCTCCTTCTTTTTACTGCCGTCTTAGTCCCCATTGGAATTCATGATGGGATGTTTTAATAAATTAAGTGAAACCAAATTCGTTAACGGATAATTTATTAAAAGTGATCACAACTTTGTAAATATGTACAAACACGATATTAAAACTAAAGAGTGGTTCGGAAGTTCATACTATAGAAAACTGTAACCAGCAGATGTAACTATACAAAAATGGAACTTCCGAATCACTCTTCTACTTTAGACTTCATAATTCATAATTCGTTATGAATTAGACTAGCACAGTGACATGGATTATCACAAAGATTGTTATTTCTGCCTATGCTTTTTTATTTATTTAACTTAATCTTTATATATATATAAACAAAAATAAAAGGGGCTTTTCATAATATTTAATGTCTTTCTTTTGGAAATAGTTAAAATGATTCTTTGTCTCTTTACAATTTATTTTCCTAGTTAATGTCATTTTTATGATAGCTTCTCAATGATTTAATTTCATATTAATTACCGTTTTCGATAACTCTCTTTTTATAATATCATTTTTTAGTAATGCATTTATCTCCATATAAATTCGCGCTTGCATGATAACATCTCCAATGTCATTTTTCCTGACTTTTTGGATTATCGTGCTTAACTTGACTTGTATAAATGTCATAGCCTAAAGAAATAGTGTTGTCATACAAAACTCTGTATCTTGTAGGTAAAAGGTAGAAATTAACTATCTGAGCAGGTGGCCAAACTACCCATTCGGCTACATAGAGTCTATGTGCCTTATCTTTTACTTCTTTTTTGAATTCAGACCAATTGTTCCTTTCTAATATGGCTAAAGTTAGAAAAAACATTCCTATACAAATAGGCGAACATATTATCTGATCGATCACAACCTTTTTTAATACGATGCCTATCGTTCTCCCGGGAAGGCGACCGTCCAGAAAACGGTACCAGTGATGGCAAATTATTCCTACTGATAATCCAGAAATTGCCATGTGGGCTGTCCTTTTTGGACTCCAAAAGTTCCATTCTCCCTGAAAAAAAATTGACGTATAATTATAAATTTAATAACTTGAATACCAAAGGGAAGTAAATTCTTTTAAATCTAAGTGGTAATTCAGAATCGAATATCGTAAATGAAAGTCGAGATAATCGAATTACTATTAATAATAATAATAATTTAAGAAACAATCAAACAATCATAAGGAACTATTTACTGTAAGTATATACAAATTGAACCCTTCTCACCTTCAAAATTTCGTAGTGTTGTTCAAGAACATCACCAGCCGCTGACAGTGTAATAGAGATACCGACGTTCGTGTAAAATAAGTATTTTGATGAAAAAAGTTGCTCCTTTATTTGATAAAATCGACTAACGAATAATCCAATTCCTCTGACTGCGGTCATTTTCTGAAAAGTGACATATGTTAGTTGTTTTATCTCATGACTATTTATAATAAACAAATATAATCTGAGTGAGCAAAATGCAATTTCAAAATATATGACATTTTATAAGATACATAATGTCAATTTGTAAATTTGACTTACCGTGATCGGAAGATGAAGATTGGCACTCGCATTGAAATTATCTCCGAATTAGATCTTAATTCGGCTTATGTTTGAAGAAATCATCGATACGGTTTTCGGTGAATAAGAGAAAACATCGTTGAGATTAAAAAGTAAGGTTACAAAAGTATGACATCAGAGATTATACATATATGTACCTACATCACGCGGCAATGCATGGCATTGACGCGTGCAACACTATATACAGACTATATACCTTATCTTCACCGAAAATGCAATTTAAATTTTTTTATGCAAGGGTCGCAATTGCATAATAAAATTCCAATTTAAATTCTCGAAAAGTTTGTATTTTTTAAAAACTTTTAACGATTTTCAAGTTTTGAGGTTAGCAAGGCCATCTCTGGCAAGGCCAATTTAAAACATATATAATATATGAAAATTAAATAATGAAAATTAAATTAATTAAATTATTACTTAACCCTTTTCTTGTAACCTTTCTAGAGACAATCGATTTATTTTTTTATTTCCTATATAAATATTAATGATATAATGCATTCATTGCGTTTCTCTTATTCAAAATTCCCGCGCGCTGGTGAGGCCGGTGAGTGCAATAGTGCATTTATCTATATTTATCTTTTGAGGTTAGGTCAATTAGAAACCGTTATACCCGTTATACCAAAGATTTGGTTGTTATACCAGGTTATACATACACAACCATGTAGTGTAGAGAGCTTCCCTCTACGCATTGTATAACCTTCTTCTTTGTTGTGTACTGTTGATATCGTTTTGATATGTAGTAGTGTTGTGGTCGTTGATGGTTGATAGTTGTAAGGGTTGTAAGTTGCTGCTCCTTTTCTTGATTCAGTTTAATGAGAGAAAAAATCAACCTACCAATGCAATTTCGACTCTATTAACTGTCTTTACGCAAGAATTACATAAAATCGCGATTGTGAAATACTTTGATGAGTTGAACACACGGCATAATTTAAATTTCAGAATTAGCTGACGCGTTTTGCTGACATCGTAGTTTCCGAGTGATTTCGTTCTAAATTAATTGACTAAATACGCGGGCTTTTGTGTGAGCCGAATATAATGCGTGGAATTTATTAAATTGGATCACTAGATCTTGACCGATTTCTTAGTTTACGTTTTTGTGCCCTGCTTCTTTCAGTGGTCAGTAATCTCGCAAGAGTCGAGCAAATAATCTGCGACACAAGTATATACCCGTATATAAAAAATGTCACAGCCGTCGGTGGTCTCATACTTCAGCACGAGGAAACGAGCTGCCTCCGAGGAATTGCGAAACAAGGCAAAAGTTTTAGTATTGAATCAGGATGAGAAGAGTTCGAGTCTTACTATAGAAAAGCTTCGAGATTCCCCGCTCTCCGTATCCTCAACACAGCTCGCACCAGTGCGAGATGATGTTTCTACATTTTCCAATGAGAATAGTTCGAGTCCAAAAATTGTGTACAAACCGAAGGATTCCGATGTCGAGGGTTCTTTCACCGTGAAGGCGAATTCTGCTGTGCGAAACATTGTTTTTGATCTTCCAAAAGGTAGTTCTGCGAAATCTGCAACTCCAAAAACGTCGAAGATGGCTTCGAAAACCCGCTTAAGGTACCGGAAACTCTCTACCGAGGAGGGCCAGACTGATATCAGGGAAGCTCTAAAGAAAAATGAGAGTTCAGATAGTAAAAATGTGCCTTTTGAGAAAATGGGTTTGCTGAGTCCTAAGAAACGTTCCAGTAATTCTAATAGAAATGTTAGAACTCCAAAAAAGGGAGAGAATAGAGAAGCTCAGAGTGAACCACCAGCTGCTGGATGTGTGACCCCGAAGAAGGCTTCGAGGATGGAGGGACCTTCTACCAAGGAAATGAGTTTTATTGAGATTAAGAATAGGATCAATCAGTCTTCGAGACTTGCGGAAATTAGGGCCTCGATTGATAGAATTAGAAACTGCGATCAGAAACTGACCAAACTCCAAGCTCAAAATGAAAAGAAACAGGCCCAACCGCAGAGACCGCATATTCGCAAGTTTGAAAAAATCGAGTTGGAAATTCCTGTTAGGTGAGATAATTTGCACTTTGTTGTTTTTGTTTTATCAAATTGTAGATTAAAGGGTTTAAATTTAATGTTGTTCATGAATGTTCTAACTTATGAATAACAAATAACATAATACATTTCTTTTGCAGTCCTTCAAAAGTTGCCAGGTCTCCAAGTAAGATGTTCTTGAGTCCTGTAAAGAACGCAGAGATTCTAAAAACAGCAAGTCCTCAACGTCGTCTGCTTTTTGAACCAAAAGAATCGACACCAAGCCCTGTGAAGGGAAGTCCGTCAAAAGCTCCAGCTTATCAAAGATATCAATCATTGGCTGAAAGTAAAGCTCCTACTTTACCCTTACCATACAGCTACAGATTTCTTGCAGAAGTTTTTAGATGCATTGATACGGTAAACAAGATTTTAATAATATTTATTTTTCTAGGTGAATTTATAGATATTGATGTTTTTCTTTTTAAAATTAGGTTGCAGCGATGTTATTTAATCGTAAGGAGGTCATAACATTTAAGAAACTCAAACCTGCAGTTCAAGAATTACTTCGCCATAATTTAACTTTGGATCATATTGCACAAATGAAAAAGGTTTATCCAGAAGCGTATACTTACCAACAAGAAAAAATCCGTAACTTTGGATCGGCAACAAAGCAACCCAAATACGACCTCGTTCTGACTCCGAACATCGCATCTCAGAGTGGAAGAAACACACCAGATGCTGACAATGTGCTCAAATCTGGATCAGAAACTAGCATGGGACCATGTACTCTACTAGAAAGACGCAGGAAGTTCTACAATAATCTTTTAGGTAAATTTTATAAAGATATTGATACTTTGTCGATTAATAAGTTATAATCTTATCATATCTTTTCTTAAGAACAAGGTAGTTTATTATATTGCACAAACTAAAATGCTCATGATTTTTTATTTTACAGACAAGGTCAAAGATGAACACGACCAATTCTTACAAAGTTTAGAACCGCCATTGGTAGTTCCAAGAGAAAAACTCGTTCGTTGGCATCCAGACTTTGATGTAGAGAATTGCAAGGCAGTAGAAAAATCAGAACTGCCTTTACCTCCTGATGTTCAAAAGGCAATTTCTGCGAAAGACGTTCTTGGTGAGATATTTTTTTCATAGCCTGTCCTTAAAAAATATTGAGGTGACCTACAATCTTTACTGGATTAGTAAACTGTAATTGGCAAATTGCATACATAAAGATTTCATAACGGAATTGATGAATGCAAGTGATGTTTGCAAAATTACAAACCTGACCCTGATATTTTAGTAGTTTCAGCTTCTTGTTGAGCGAATGTCACATGCAACTGTCTTATGAAAAAGTAGAGTTTAATTAGTTGCTGGGTTTGATAGAAGATGGTTTAAGAATAAATTTGAAATGTTCACTTTAGTAAACGGATTTAAAGTGCGATTTACTGAAGAAGAAAGAGTAGATAGAATAAGTAGGATTTATTTTTCATTTGATTTTTCACTTTTATTTACAAGAAATGTGTTTATCTTGTGGCAAACTTATATTTTAATTTTTTTTTTCTTTTACAGATAAAGCAAAGACGCTTTTCAACTGTAATACGCGAATGGAAAAGGCTTTGCAGCGGCTGGCCGAAGCAAACATGACCTCAAAGTCTTTACCGTCACCCTCGAGTTCAGAATCTTCTTCAAAAACTGATGTGGAGAGTGAGTTGAACGCCGATGGATTTAAGAAGGTTGAAATTTCAGTTGTGGATACTCCTCCAGCGACTCCAACTACTAGTGCAACATGCAGCAGCAAGTACCTGAGTTCAGCTTTTAAAGGAATTCCTAAATCTCTGTTAGAAAAGGTAAGTGATTTATGATAAAATTTTAATTAGTTTTTTTTTTAAATATGAGACTTCGCAAAATCCTTTTTCTTCTATTTAACTTTATCTTTTAAAAGTACATACATTATTTTTGACTTTTATTCAATTTAAAGGACTTTAATCAAATGTTTGTATCATTTATTATAATATATCATATTTTAATCGAAATTAATTATTAATTTTCTCAAAAGGTTCGTGCAAAACAGGCGGCCAAAGCATTAGAAGCCATGACGAGATCACCAGCCCAAGATAAAGAAGCTGGAATGCATTCAAGACTACCCGAAATAGCGAAGATACTTCGAAACATTTTTGTCGCCGAAAAGAAGAGTGTCTTGGCCCTAGAATTTGTCTTACAGAAATTAGACAACTCCTACAGAATGAAACTAACGCGAACTGAAATGGAAGAACATATTCGTCTCCTCTGCAAGATTATACCAGTGTGGACAAAAATACAAAACGTAAGATTGGTCGATTACTTAAAACTTGCAAAAGAAATCGATATGGCAAAAGTTATTAAAAAATTAGAAAGCGTAGCGAATGACAAAGTGAAAACTTGATAAAAATTCGAGGACAGAAGTCTCCTTTTTATAGACTAATTACATACTTTTCTACGTATTACCATAATTCGCAGATAATTCTCAGATCTCCCCTATTTTGCACAACGCGGTTAAAGATTGATCTTTGCACGTTTCAGCTTTTTTCGTAATGAATGTGTAACATAAATGAATTTTTGTCATGAAAATATTTGTACGTTCTCATCGAGTATTTTTTTCCAAGAAAAAAGCTATGAGGGACTTAATTACCTTTAATGAGGGTTCTAAAAAAATAATCTTCAAAATGACTTTATGATTAATTTAAATAGTCGGTAACGCAAATTTACTGATCCTTCGGAAAATTTACGAAGTATTATAACTGAATAATACAAATCTGCTTGGGCATGATTTATTTCTTTATACATATTTGAGCATTTTATTTTCTGGTGTTTATATCGTGAATACAAGAAATACATAAGGTATTGTTTTGTTAATTTAGTTTTACAGGCCCTCGATATCATATACTCAACGGGTATTTTGTAATCTGCAGATATTACTACAAGATTTTTCAATTTATAGGATCTTACATAATGCAAGCAAAAGACTAGGATTAAGAAAGCGAAATATTTGTACCTTCTCTTCAATAAATAAAATTTACTTCTCATTTGTGATTTAGGGTGGATATTTTCTTAATTAACTAAGAAATGTTTATTTAAAATTCCGATGCAAAGAGATTTGAGCCTTACTTCATATAAAGATGCTTTTAAATTCGAATAAAGTAAATTAAATTGTGTAATTCGTAATATGTGAGTGAAATTTTTAATTTTAAGGATCGAATTTCAAATTTCGCGCCTAGCAATACTGCCAATACTAGCGACATCTACTGTGAAATATGTAGGTAGTA
>JAUEJJ010000017.1:7995578-8011334 GCA_032164275.1 Synergus coniferae | reverse complement strand
AAGGATCGAATTTCAAATTTCGCGCCTAGCAATACTGCCAATACTAGCGACATCTACTGTGAAATATGTAGGTAGTATGCAACGGAATGCATCGTGTCGGGTGTCCCGGTCTTCAATTTTCATTCAAAAAATGTAAAATTTAGATCGTGTCAAGACATAAAATTATCAAAATCGTATTCAAGAGCTAAAAATACATCGATACAAATGTTTGCGGCTTTACTCCGATCCAAATAACTATGTATGCCGTCGCAAGCGTACTATTGATAATTTTCCCGCTCATCCAACCAGTTTTCATAAAATCCCTGCTAATTCGGGTGAATTTAAAAATGCTAGGACATTTTCCATCATAATTTTGTACCTGGGGTCGGTTTTCGGTCGAAAAGAGTGCATTTTTAACAAAAAGATTTTCGTGTCTTTATAAAGAAAGAATTTGAATTTCCGAGAATTGGAGAATTCATGGCGCGACGGTTTGAAATTTTGTTTCTTCAAGATGGCCGCCTTTTCAAATCTTTATTATTTATTTTATGTTCTCCATTTTGTTTTCCTTTTAAAAAATGTTTCAATTTTATTCGCTTTCTAAATTCGGAAGTGTATTATTTATTTTAGTTATTAATTTTAATTCTCCATTTTGTTCTCCTTTTAAAAAAATTTTTCAATTTTATTCGTTTTCTAAATTCAGGAGTGTGTTGTAGAATAAAAGAATTGTATAAAGTGATCTCCAAGTGGTAAGTTCTAAGTTAAAAGTTATATCATCACAAATAATGGAAAGAAATGTTAATTAAATAAAAGTTTGAAACCATTAATAATATCTCGAGTTAAAAATTAATCATGCACGTATTCCTGAAATCAGGTTTTGAATTTTACCGCCTCTTTTCGTAAAACGTGAACGCATGCGCACCTGGAGTTGCATTTTTCATGTTATGTATGTATTTACCGTATTTACGTTTGCAATTCTCCACGAGTCTCAATTTTGATATTTTTATTACATTTAAAGTGAGAGAGAAAGGAAAAAAATATTAAAATTATGTTTCTTACAAATCAATTATTAGCTGTTACTAAAAAGAAAAGCAAGTAAGAGCTAATTATTTTTTTTTAGTAATCTTTTAATCTACAATTATTGTGAGGTTAGGATTTCGTTTATCATAAGAAATTTGTGGCAATTTAATTATTTAAACAGTATTTTAATTTTACTTTTAATCTTAGTGATATTTAGAGATTAGTTATCCTAAAGCATTTCTTTTCATGTGATTATACATTGAGAATATATTTCTTATTTACTTATTTTTGAAAGGCAATTCAATTAGAACACAGAAGGTTATATAAATTATAAAAATTGTAAAACCGAGAATTTATTATTTTTTCAAACTCTGAATGTCACTTTCAGATACCTTATGGTTCAAGTCCAAAGCATGGTGAGCGGCCACAGAATTGTGCTTGTGCGTCCAAGAACCGATGAAAAGTATGAACTGATCAAATTTGATCCATGGAGTAAGTATCCGAATTATTATTTTAAATTAACTTTCTCTGTTTTGCCCTTTTTTTCTATATAATTTTAATATACGTTTATTATGTTCTATTGACTAAGAAAATCAGTTAAACTCACTCATTCTCTGTAATATAGCTTACTGAAATTAATCTACAAATCTTTTTTTAATTGTTTCAGTCCAACGGGAAGCCTTTTACAAAGAAGTGAAGAAGATACGTGCGTTGTAAGGTAGAAATAAATACTTAATTCACTTTTAATATTTATTGAGCGTATCGATTTTTGCTGTTTTTAGTATACATGACTCGCCTTTCCAAAAACATACATTTAGCTAAATTTAAGATTAGTCTTATTTGCGAATCACTGTTAAATAAGGCCACATAGACATAGTTCGCTATGACATATTGAATAAACAAAATAAAAGGTTTAAATTAAAGTAATTTAGACTTTAATTATCTATAAGTAGGAAATTAATTAGCTCAGTAATCAATAATATTTATTATGAACAGTGTGCTATTGCCTCACAGCCATTGCAATTAGGTTGATAAACATGACACTCTAAACCTGGTGGACAATATCGTTTCATGCAGGGATTTTCATTTACGATACACAAATCGTAGGCTGTAAAATATAAAAAGAAGTTAATGACAAGATGCATTTTACATCTATAATTTCGATATTTTATTTATTCTCAATAACGGATTAACATTCAGGAATTTAAAGAATTCTTTTTACTCACTGTCTATACAAATGCGACCTCTGCAACATCCTCCACAGCAATGCTCGTGACTTAGACACTGAAAACATTATTTATATCTTTAATTACATTTTTTTTAAATTTCTTTTTTACTTTTAAAATTCAGCATTTATAGCTTAGTTATTATTGCGCATACATTAAATTTCCGGTTAGAGATAACTCTTCTATAAATATTGAAACAAATGGCATTCAAACAAAACTTGAGTATAAATCTACAATGCAATCGGGCTCGGCTTATAATGAAGTACATAATTAAAAATTGAAAGTCTGTTTTTTCTGAAGTCGCCAACATAATTAATACACCATTTACTCATTTATCAATGTTATTTGCCTCGTGAATAGAATACATTTCCGTAAGAGAAACTCAAGCTGTCCCAACAACTTGATAATAAAAAAGTGTTTCAAAAGAAGGTCGAGGCAAACTTTTATGAAATGAAGTGAATATTCTTCTTATTTTTACAAAACTTTAATAATTTTATTAACAACTTTTATGATATAGTTTAAAGCAATGAAAGATTTATTTAATTAAAACAAAAATATTATTTGCGTAGTTTTTTTATTTGTTAATTGATTATCTAAGTTATGGAGATATTTATGATTTATTAAGAGAGATATTCCAAAAGAAGTTATAAAAAATAGTCTTGATTTCTTACATATTGTCCAGGTACTTTACAATCTTGACCGATCACAATTTTTATTATCATGAAAAGGATTAGATAAAATACTGTAGTTTTAATGCACGACATGACGAGTACTGTTAAACGTCTTTCTGTGTTTCTCGAGGATTCTTTATATACCTATACCCTGCTTTGAAATCAAGTGCAAGTTTAACAGGTCCGGATTAGAAAGATCTAGAGCCCCTATTTTAAATAATGGTTTAAATTTTTTTTAAATATTACAATTTTTTTATCGCTAAAAACGCAAACTAATACTCAAACTCCCGAATTACCTCTAATCGAATTACCTCTTCTTAGAATTGGCGCTAATATAATATGTATGTAAGAGGTACCACGGGGCAGGGAGACAGACGTCTCGAACCTCTCGTACTCAGTCCGTCTCCCTGACCCACGGTACTTCTTACCTACTATATATATTAGCGACCTATTTACTCGAAATACCTCCCGACCAACCAAAACTGGAGGTAATTCGGGAGTCTAGTGTATGTATGTATAATTATATATATTATATTCTAACATCATTTGAAATGGATTTGTAGAGTTCGAAAATTATACAGAATTCTTGAAGTGCCTAAAATAATTTTTTTATCCATAAGAATTGAACCTCTATAATATTAACCTATTCATCATAATTAATGTCAAGGTAGAGACATGATTGAGAACGGAAACACTGTAAATAGTTGAAATTGAAAGTGGTGCGTTCAAATGGAAAAGATTGAGACCCATGGTCAATATAGATTAATTGGGAATTAGATCTTAGATAACAACTGTAGGGACTCTTCAAAATGTAATTAGTAATCGAGATTCAAATATATGCATCAAAATTTTTACTTTCTATTACTTTTAAGTTAATATATTATCGATAATATATCGTAATATCTAATTCTTTGAACGAATATGAAATAATTTTGAAACATAAGTGTAGTGTGGGATATTTCTTGGCATGATAAATATAATTATATTTTTGCAAACGAGTGTGTTAAGTGCAAAAATTTTGAAAGCGCTAATCCTGAGTGTTATTACTAAATCTCAGTCAGGGTCATTTATGTTAATTGGTAATGCGTTTTCCTCTTTATAGTGTAGAAGCTTGGCAATTGCCACTTAGCAGGTCAAGTTGAAAAGAAAATTTATAGTTCTTAAATCATTCTCTATTCTCCACCTTTGTCTACTTTAGTCCAATTCTACAAAAACATATTTTAAATACTTTCGCTGTGATTTTGTTTAAATAGGCAAATCTTATTCATTTATAATTGATAATGTAATTGAAACAAAGTCATCACTCCCTATTATTCAGAAGGCTAAATCCCTTGTTCCAATTAATTAGCAATTAAAAATGAATATAATAAAATTGTGCTTTTGTTTAAATAAAAGTACATATTCCTTATAGGTCAACTCTCGATTATTTTTGTTTTGTTTTGGACTTTTCTGTCATCCTGTCATAAATTGATGCGTGAACCTTTTCCTCGATATGCGAATTTTTTTTAAGTACACATCAGCCCTGAATCTAACATCTTTAGCAGATCAAGTAGTAGGAGTGATTTTCACATCAGGCGACGGTAATAATTTCGATTCTGATCGCGGATTCGGTCAAATATTCAAATGGACGAATTTAAATGATGCTTTTGAGGAAGCAAAAATAACTCGAAAACCCATATTCGTTGTGATACACAGACCATGGTGTCCAGCTTGCAAGAAACTCAAAACCAAATTCGATAAATCAATTAAACTTCTTGACCTCAGCAAAGAGTACGTTTAAGTTTATAATTCACACAGCAAATTTTCGTTTCTTACCTCAAAATTTGTATTCCTCTCCAAAAAAAAGAATCGTTTTATTTTATCTGTAGTTTCATCATGGTGAACGTGGAGAATAGTGTCAATGTGGTGAATAAAAGTCAAAAGTTCTATCCAGATGGACAATACGTGCCAAGAATTCTTTTCTTCACACCTGATGGGGAATTGATTAAAAATGCATACAATCGAAGCTCGAAAGCTGACCCTAACTTTCGTTATTTTTACAGTACTACCGCACCAATTATCGAGTCTATGATTTTCGTTTTGAAACATGATTTTAAATCGGGAAGTTTTCAACCCTTGGAATATGACAAATTAAATAGTTCAGAAATCATTGATAATAAATCAGATAACGATAAACCTACGGTTTTGGATTGAAAAATTAAAGGTTTTGGCTAATTAAAACAACTCTAGTGGATTTATTTACCTGAATTCGGTTAATTTATAAATTTTTAACTATCTAACGATAATTAGAACTTTAGAAAGTTTTTTTACAATTCTATTTACACTTTTTTTTTGTATTATGACCCTCTTAAATTATTGTATCTATAAATGCTTTAAAAAAAAGATGTTTATTTTCTTCAAAGAGCAGGAAAGTGAATCTTCCCTAGTATTTAGTTTACACGTTTTTTATTTTATTTTTTTGAATAGTTAAAGAAGGGGGAAACAAAATCTACATTCTGCAGCTAGTCAGATCTGCAAACATTTCTCTTTTCTTTGTTAATGAGAACTCATCTCTCGAAAGGACTCTAGAAACTCGATCTTCCAAAAGATCATTTCCGAGGGTCGCGAGGATGCAGATAGAAGCTAGGACTTGAGATTGGAGGCTTGATGCCTGACCTTACAATCCCTGGTATCCCTTTGATCCTGCGCCAAGGAACACAAAGTTGTATTATTTCCACCGTCCGGGATTTCAAACGGTTTGAGATCTACGAGGCGTGAAACGCAGGGTGGTGTCTCACTTTCTTTTCCCATCTTCTTATCCACCCTCTGCGGTATCTTCTTGTCCTTTTCCCCTATTTCCTCTGTTCAGTTTTCGCGGTAGACCTGACATCGTTTAATGATGTTGCCAATTCAATTCCTCTTTCCATACACATTGTCGTTTAACGATTAAAGGACGAGATCCCTCACAGTTCTCTACTTTTGCCTGGCACTTGTGTATGCACGTGACTTGGCTAGGGTGGAACTGATAGAATAGCTTTAAATTCTGTTTTTGAGTTTCAAATGGACCTTAAGGGCATATAGTATTCTATCATGTCATAAGTTATTTGCATTGAAAATAATTTTGTATGACATTGTAATGCCTATTGTTATTTTTAATTGGAACAATATTTTTGGATAAAATACAATTGGGCAAAAATATTTCGTTCATTTGAACATTCAAATATATAATTTTGGGACTTAATGAAGAATATATCAGGGTATGATTGTATATTATTTATTAATTTATAAAATTTCAGGACCATATTGTCACTACTGTACAAATAAGTTGATAGAATATAATTTTTTGCTCGATAATTTCTGAAAATAGCTGTTTAAAAAAATGACTTGTTAATGAATTGAAACTTAAAATTTTTTAACAAGATCTAAAGAGGGAATGATATAAGTGTAACAAAGTATACTTAAACTTGGAGAACCTAAGAGCCTTTGATCCTTTAATCCTTAGCCTTTTCAGTTATTGTTCGCTTTGTGATCACAAAACAAAAGTTTCTTATCGGTAACTGGAGATGTCATGATGGATGAAGTCACTTAGTGTATTTAATTAATAAAGGAACTCTCCTTTACTTCACGTTTAAATATATAATTAGTTTCTCTCAAATTTTAAACGCAATTTTCAATGGTGAATGAAATTAATTTTCAGCTTTTCGAGATTTAAAGAGGAATTTAAAATATTGAATAAGTTAAAAAAATGTTATCTACATTGAATAGAAGGAAAATAAAGGAATTATTAGTTTCTCTTCGTTAAAAGTTTGATAGAAATTAAATTGAAGAATAGATTATTAATAACACTTCCTCGACTGATATGAATATTGAGCAAATAAATTTCGCCATAAAACTGAAAATCTGATCGTTCATATGCACCACCGTCTCTTTATGAGTCTAATAAAAATCACAGTTTAACCCACCCAATATGCTCTTGAATAGAGTTTTTACATTGACCTGGGAAACGGGATATAAATGAACGTTGCACGCTTTTGTGCGGGTTGAATGAAATAAAATAATAAAAATAATAATGTTATGCTCAAAACACGTGCTTACTATGTATATCAAACGAGTTATATGTCAAGTGGGCACAAGTGTACGGGCTCAAAATATAATTTCTGATTATAAAAGCAGAATCGTTAACAGTCTGGGTCGAAAGCTTGTCTGGCTTTTGGGTTTCAGTTTCCTCACGTTCAAGGGTATTTGCTAGCGAGTTGTTCTTTGCTTATTACAGTGTGCACTGTGCAGTGTGCACTGAACCCGAGTCAAGTAAAGTGGCTCGCCGCTAATTAACTACGTTATTTTTCATAATTCTCTCTCTCTCTCTTCCCCTCTCTCTTACTCCTTCTTCTTCTTTCTCTCTTCTTTTCTCGTGATAAATACAGTCGGTTAAATACTCTCGCATTTGCAAGAGGCTTCAATAATTCTACAGCCTCTGTACTCGTCTTTCAACGTATGTTTATACACGTGTGTACACGTCTCAGCAAGTATACACGTACGTGACATCACGCATTCGTGTCGTAGAGAAAATTATAATGTCGGTTCAAAATGAGGTCGAGAAAACTCAGAACTCTCATGGGATTCTGTTAGTATCATTGTGTTGACTTTGAAAAAGAAATTAAAATTGTAAAGGAAAGCCGCCGCTTAATTTACTGCTTTGACTATTATAGAAGGTACGGGCTCCTTATTCTTATTAAGTAATTTTAAACTGCATCTAATTAAAATCAGTATACATATTATCATCCCATTAAAATATATTCAAAATGCAAAAATATGAAAATATGATTGAATTCTACATTCAACATGCAAATTAAACAACTCGAAGCCCGATATGTCGATATTTATATTGAATTAAGTGAACGACTGTGTCCGTGGTAGTTGGTGAAGGTAACTCTCGGGCGTCTCACCCTCAGCGAAAGGTTCTTGAAATAAATTGAAAATGGCTGGCATCACCCTGCTACGGATAAATGATACCTATCCACCTACATCAGATTCCTTGATATTCTATTTCACTCTATGTATGCACTTCCTGAAAATCACGGAATTTCATTCGATTAGATTCATTCTCCAACTTATACCTTATTTCCTCATTTTATTTCAACCCTGCAGTCATTACAGACTCTATCAATTCCAATTTACACCTAAACGAAACTGTTCTTCATTAATTAAAACTGCTTCATCCAATTTCAGAAGCTTTTTAATTCACATTTCGAAATATTTCTTAATGTGAAAGGTTCATTCCTTACTTATATTCATCCCTTATTCATATTCATTTCTTAAAAGTCGCATCCCTTTTTATAGAAAGGCATAGAACCGTTTTGCATTAGGAGCATATGGGAAGGGGCGTTTTGTATATTACACATTATGATATCTACCCGACGATCGGTATAGTATATAAGTTTGCACATACACTGACGTTTTGTCGAGTCACGTGCGAATACACCTACACAAGCGGCTAGGTATTGAATCGACGAGTATCATGCGGTTGACAGCTAGAGCTAATTGAATCTTGACTCTATCTGTCGACTGGAGCTGAGACTCGAATGGTTCCAGCGAATAGCATTCGAGTTCGACGGAATCGTTGGTGTCGGAATATCTTCCTCACACCCACCCACCCATTCTTTCTTTCTATCACCTTCTCTCTCTCTCTCTCTCTACCCTCTCATCCTCAGTTTCCTTTACTTGTGTTCTTCAACACCCTTTGCTCATTCTTTACTTTTTCAAATGAAAAAGCACATCCGAGAAAAGCCTATTGCTCTTCTTCATTTGCCTTTTTTTTGTTTTCTTACCTAAAATTTGCCTAAAAAAGTATATTTTCAAATTCTTATCTGCTGTCGGTAAATGTCGGTAACAGGAATCTTGGATTAGGGATGCCCCAAATTATCTACTATATAGCAATTTGTAGAGAATCACTAATTCATAATAATATTGTTGTAATTTTGCCAGTTGATATTAAGTGTTTTGGAAGAGATAAATTTAACTCCTGAAATTTGAAACTTTGTTTGACAACACTTTTTATGGGGTGATAAAGCAGAAAATAGATATAAGTACAAAAAAGTCTGTGTGTACAAGAACTTGAGGTGAAAAGATTCGACCTCGTCGGCTCGTCTCGTTCCGTCTATAATCCGTACGATTCATTATCGTCGAATTCTGTACCACCGATGCCTCGATTGCGCAATCAAGATGGCATCGAGAAAGGCATCTCTCGCCTTCGACTCAAACTACCAACAAGTATTTCAATATCAGCTCCAATATATTCCTACCAACCCTATAAACGTGTGTGCAGTTATATTGGATTCTCTCCCGATCTCTTCTTCCCACCTTCTATTTCATCCCTCCACCCCCTCAAACTTTATTTCTGTCTCTCTCCATCTCCATCTACTTTGACGTTGAGAACGTGTAGGTCTTGAAAGTATTGTTTAGTTCGATTCGATATATTCGCAAAATTACCAGAATTGAATAGCTTGGCTTATTTATTACATAGGTTTCATTTTGAGCAACAATCCCATAAAACAATCAAATTGAGAGTTTGGAAATCTTTAAGTCCCATTTGATGTTTTATACAATGTCTCAATTTGACAAAGCTAATTAATTAAACTAGCTGCGTGAAGTTGTATAAACTTTTATACTCATTTCTTTTACACTCTTTCGCTATGGGTAAGAAAATAAATAAAAGATTACATTCCAATTATCAATAGAATGTCCTAATAAGAGGGAACAAAATATAAACCGCTTCTATTAATTAACCGTTGGTAGAGTCGAATTAGGAATATAAAATAATATGGAGAACAGGGTCGTAGATCGCGGAGAGGGATTTTGTAGAGTGACGGACAAGATATGAAATAATTTGCTGGAGCGTAAATCTGGTGAAAGCACCTGGCCACACATAAGGTCCAACCCGGTTGCCCAGGTCTTCTTTGTTATCTAGAAATCAGTACGCAATCGGAGTCCTAATTCATGGATGAACGATGCATCCATCGTTCATCACAATTAAAGGGTTTCCACGTTTGAATCTAATATGACCTAGCGATCTAGGTTTCTGATCTACAAATCTAAATCTCATGAGAAAAATCGACTTCAGTCCTCGAATGTTTTTTTAATTAATTCATTCGTCAAATTACTTCAAATTAAATCGATGGAACAACAGTTAAAGAGATAAATTTATTTCTTAGACAAACATAATTTATGGGAAAGATGTATACCGAATGGATTTCCTTAATCTAAGATCTTGAAGAAAAAGGGGTTAATCCGGTACTTTTTCCCGTTACTTTTCAAAAGAATAAAGTTCCTGGGTAAAGCTACACCGCGAGCAATTTTCGATCCTCCCTCTCCATAATGCGAAACCATCTATGTATCTCAAGATCCCTGATCCCAAATTACGCTCCGTCATCCCTTTCGGTCCCACGCTGCCAACGAATCGAAAAACACACATTTCTCTAAACTGAGCAATACAAATGATAAAATGGCTTTCGTAGTAAATTCTATTCAGAAATTTAACCGCGAATCAAACATCGCTCGATGGGGGAGAGAGGGAGAAAAAAAGAAATCTACCTACTCCCTTCGAACATTATACTTGCGGTCTCTTTCATCGCTGTTTTCTTCTTAAATGCTCATAATAATAATACGCACGAGATACTACAGGGCTTCTATTAAATTCAAACGAAGAAACGGTTTGAACAATAAGACCTTCTGTGTATTTGAACTGTACCCGAGATCGGTACCGCAATCTTTTCATTAGTCAGTAACGGGTATAGTAGTCGGTTTGTTTTGTAGACTGCTCACGTGATTGGAGAGTAAAACCATTATCACAATTTTATGCGAGAAAAATATTGTTAATTGCTGAAGTGGTTTGACTCTCATTTTTTTATTCAAATGTAATTTTTCAGCCTTCATCGCTGATAAATGTGAGGTTCACTTTCAAGAAGTCTATACTTCGATTTTTTTCTTTTTGTTGTTCTTTTCTATTTATGTTTTTCACAACCTTCCAAAGAATCTTGTGGCTATTATTCTCACATCAGTAATTGATGCACAATGCTGAATCACAATAGCGGATACACGCATAAACGCGTATATTCGACAAAAGGTAAAGGAAAGGTCTCGATGTAGGATTCCTTTGCTTTTGTCAAACTAAAAGAAATAGAAGATCTCGTATTTCCTCGTCAACAAGCGATTCAAATCTTTCAGTTTTAAATCTCAAGTTTCCTTAATCGACTGCGTCCCGCCCCACAAATTTACTTTGCGCTACATTTTCCTGCCAAATCTTTGTCCATCGATTACGGTGTAACGAGATATCGCTCGATTTTACCATATTACATGTATACTAGCAAATTGTGCGTTGCAGTTTGAATGACGTGAGCACACCCACAATTTGAATGAGAGGGGCTGACAATCTATTCACCATTCAGCTTATTAATGGACAGTCACGGTTTTATATAAACGTTCTCAATCTTCTGTCAGGGTACAAAATAATAAGAACCGTTGGTGGTCTTGTTTGCAACATATTATTAGAGGGAGAGTTTATAGGGGTTCAAATTTTGCGCGGTTATTCATATTTTTAGAATTATCTTACGAATACCATTTGATATTTAGTTCCTTTACAAAAGGCTTTTCAAACTATTTTTCTTTTTGTGGAATTCAATTTGGAGACTTTGAAGACTAGTTTAGAAATTATTTGAGACCTTTTTGACTTTTGTACCAACCCGACGAAGAAATGGTGGACTTTAATACCGGAACTATATTAAAGTTCATAAAGTTTAGAGTGTTATATAAATAATATAAATAATGAAGAACAAACACGAAAAACGTGGGACGGTTGGAGCTAATTGACCGATCAATCTTCATTAGAAGGAGCCAGGTTAATTACACCGCGATCGTTTGTATGAAAGTGAAGAAAGGGCGCGAATAAGAAAGTTTCTGCGGGCGCGTTTCGAGTTTTAATTCCGAAACCTCGCAGTATATAAATCAGGAAAGAGAGGTTAAGAGTGCAAAAGGGGCTGGAAAGTAGCGGAGCACCACGCCTCTTTCTTTCTCTTTCTATTTCTCTCCTCAGGATCGAATTAAGATTCTAAAATTTAGTAGGAAATTCCTATACAATCCTCAATTACACAGAATTTACCAACGTATCAAAAATGGATTTAAAAGGTCTTTTAAAGCATTTTAGAGGACTTTGAAGTACACCAAAAGTTTGTAAACAATTTCAGAGATTACAAGTACTTTGATATCTTATAAGGTGCTTTATAATATCCAAAGATTATAATACATTAGAGGAATTATATTGCGTATACGTTGTAAATTATTTCTCTAACTAATAAAGCATGAAATTGTATTTGAAACCATTATATCTGGCGTCCGTCCCTGTATCTCGGCGACACTTCACCCTCTCTCCTGTCGCCCGGCCATAATTCGAAAAACTTTCGAAGAGAACAAAAGTGAGGACTTTTGTTCCAAGTTTTAGTTTGCGGGGGCTGTTTGCGAGCAGAGTGACGCCCCGGCAGTGTTTTGTTCGCTTTGTCTCTCTTCCTGTTAGTTATATATAAAACTGCCCTCTTGCCACCCCGAGCCCTCCTCTCATCATTCAGAGGACCTCCTCGTACGAGATGACGTACGCAAACGCATTGCTCGCACAGAATCCTGTCTCTCTACCTCATTTATTTTTTTACCCCCCTCTCCTGAATTTATTCTCTTCCCCCAACCCCACTTTATCGCACAGTTTCTTTCTTCATCTCTCTGTCTCGTATCAAAAACCGCCCACGCACGCAGAATTATGTTCAACCTGGTCTCTCATGGACTCACTGATTGTTGTATGTTGGCTATTCTTTTAATTTGCTATTGTGCGCCTCCATACATAGTAAGCTCAAGAACCAAGTTGAGTATTTTTTTTCGGCTTGATGGGGTTTTGGTATGCGGGGGATTTCAGGAAAATATGTATTGAATTTAGTCGAAACTATTCGAAACTATTTAAATATATCAACATGTAACTCCTTATCTTACTTTATTTGTTCTTTGTCTGCATTGTTTACTTCTTTACACTTTATAGTTTGTGGGGGAATTACGTATAAGAAAGGTGATTTGAATCGGCCTGCGGGAAGATCCGTATTGTCGATTAATAGGCAATTAAACGGTTGGTACTGAGCTGTCCCGAGGCAAGTAGGGTTAGCCTTAACAGCGATTAAAACCCACCACTTGTGGGTCTGCCTGAGGCCACGGGCTTTCGCTCTATTCCTCCTTCCCTTCATTTCTCTACACTGAATTTCAGAATCTCCTTCAACATCCCCTCACATGGTAGCCCACAACAATACCAATCCGGGAAGCCTCCTACTATGGACTGTACAATAGATATAATATATCAAACAAATTTGATCTCGCTAAATTATTGACCTCGTTAATCCCCGTTCAAGTCAGTCACTAAAGATGGACAACAATTTCGCTCCATAGATTGACACGTGACTTCTCAGTTTGAGAGGGTGGAAAGTAAGATAGGGGAAGGTAGGATGAATGTCTAAAATCGAAAAAGGCGCTCGACTCGTGGGACTCCACAAATTTAAGGAAAATTTTGAATTTTAATCATTTATTCTGTTATTGTATCCATTTGTCCATTATACAAATACTTTACGGCTTTGAAAGCTTTTCATTAAATTATAATAATCGTCAAATGGAAAGTTGCTTTTCTGAAACTTGTTTCTTTTCGAGCCAAAATCTGTTAACAAAACACTGCAATAATTCTGTCTTGCTGCATGTAAAATAATATATAATATATTGGACATGCATCAACAAAAAACGATCCTTGAAACCATATGTGAATGTAGATGAGACAGCGAGATTCAATATAATATGAACAAGAGCATGTAGGTGAATTTATTGTTCACTGAAGACTAATCATAATAGAAGTTGGTGAATACATAAATAAAATATATCATATACATGTGAATCATATAGAGACTGATGTACATGTTCATGTATGTAGTTTCCAAGATTCTTATGCAGTATTATACACATGAGTACAGTGGGTATAAACCGTCGGTTAAGCCAGCCATTGTTTCCAACAACACGTGGGGGCCTGGTGATCCGCACGCTCTATTGAAAGTCCATTGTCGAAATATATCTACTCTGTCAAACGCATGTGTACCTATATCTGGCTACCCTTTCGTCGGACGAGGCGGATTTTATGGCTTTTCAATCGAGATCTCGCGTACACTTTTTCTGACCCACTGCAAATGGAATCGAGTCTAAAAATCACGCCCCTTCACCATTCCGACAATCCGTCACTACTGAATTATGTATTTTTCTGCTGACGAATCTGAACATCCCATCCATTCCCTGCTTCAAATCATTTTTTTATACTGATATAAATTTGTCCTGTCAGCGAGTCTTTTTTTTTACACTTTGTGTAGTGCAAATTTCAACCTATGCAGACTAAAATTAAAGACATTAGGCCTTTTTTAAAAAACACTTTTTCCATTCTGACGATCCCATATATGATTGAAATCATTTGTTCTACAAATCATACAAAGTATGCACATTTAATATGCTTGATTGTTTGCGGTGTGATTTATTAATTATTTTGCTCCCATTCATGCGGTACGAAATGTGGATTGCATTCGATTATAGGAGGTTGTAAACACACCGTCGATTATGAATCGTAATATATCAGCTTGTCCTCTGTAATAGACGAATTGCAGATGTATTGCAAGTACTTACACATATGTTTGGCAGAACAAGCTGGCAGCTTCCGATGTCAAATTCAGTCGAGAGCCCTCGATCACGTCAGTGTCCACTAA
This sequence comes from Synergus coniferae, assembly GCA_032164275.1. Classification (NCBI taxonomy): domain Eukaryota; kingdom Metazoa; phylum Arthropoda; class Insecta; order Hymenoptera; family Cynipidae; genus Synergus; species Synergus coniferae. The sequence continues at coordinate 7,996,646 of JAUEJJ010000017.1, read as the reverse complement.
TTAACATTAACTCGTAGAAAAATTTTACAAAATGGTCTCTCCCCTATCGACAAACTTTTTATCATATATATTGATTTTATTCTTTATTTATCAACCCACTAATATTCTTATGGTATAATCTTGAAGCATTGTAGTATTTGAAGCACAGAATTTCAAGTGGTAGAAAATTTGTTTCCCCATGTTAAAAAGCGAGGCATTCGCGCATCTTCTTTTCCATGCAGCGAGAGGGTTTCTTTTTATTTTAAGGTAGATTACAAAGAAAACCTGACGTGGATCGTTCAGGTTTCGTGCGACGAAGCGAAAGAAATAAAATTATCATAAGGCAGCGATAAAGGACAAGCACCGTTCACAAGAAGAATATATTCTAATATGGTGTCGTATTTTCTTTTTCAATGCCACAGGGCTCGTGGCGCAAGCATGGTAAGGGTGGATCTTGAACGATCAACCCCTTGCATTACCGAACGATACCTACGTTGGAAAATATAACGTATATCTAGTCCGCACCTACGACAAGTGCCCGTCTTCGGGGCTATTATCTTCCTTGATCTTAAAACGCATCTGCCAGATATTGCGCCATTGTGCCGATAAAAATTTCCATGCAAATTATGCCTGCGGAAACGCCTATCGTCTATACTTTCTATCACTCGTCCATTGTCTTTTTTTTCATCATCATCATCATTAATTACAGTCGTTTCGCTACAGAAAATCGGGTTGCCAGATATAATCTCAAATAAAAGTCACAAATTTAATTTAAAATCTATATTAAATCATCATTATTTCTGCACGAAGACTTAATCTTTCTAAAAGCGAGATTTCTTCGTTGAAATTTCTGTCACGAGGTTTTTGTACAATAAAGTTCTCGAGTAGTATCAGTAACCTTATACACATCTTCACAAGTGTAATACACAGGCCGCGGTCATGCCGGGAATTGTTGCCGAAAGGTTCATATGAGTTGAGAATACTACTTAAATGCCCTGAGCTTTATTATAAAACGAGAGCGAACGCGCGCTGTCGCGCGCGCGTATCATTTTCTCTTAAATATTATATTTTATAATTTTTTTTTTATTA
>JAUEJJ010000017.1:7984841-7995478 GCA_032164275.1 Synergus coniferae | reverse complement strand
CGTACGCGACGAATCATAATTTCGGAAAAGGCGTTACGATATTCGACCTTTTTTGCCATGATCTTTTTATAATAGGATTTTCAAAAAGGATTTATTCCTCTCTTATTTCTCGTTCAAACTTCCTGTAAATGAAGTATATAAATTATACACTCTTTTCTACAAATGACTTTAAAAAATAAAGCAAATAGTAATTAACACATGAAGCTTATACTTTATCAGTAAAACTACACATTTCATTGCGAATGATATATACTTCTAATTATAAACTAAAACGAACTTCCCCGCTTGAGGCCCAATTTCTCTAAAGGCATTGCTTCACTCACTCGTTCATTCATTCGCTGACGAGCTGTGAGTGGTGCCTGTGGGTCTTATAGTTCATAGTGCTATAAGTATAATAAATACAAACGCTGGAGGGCCCATTGTTCGCAATTGTTTTGCGATTGCTCTTCGAAACCGCGCAAAAGATGTTGGCTACGGGGCGCTCGCCGCGGGACACTCGTGTCAAGATCCTTAAATGCTGGCTCATGTCGAAGGGTACCAAACGGCATCGAAGGGCACCAGAGGGCAACAGAGCAAAGGGCTTGGAGGAATAAAATCTCTGCGGGATCCCAGAAGCTAGCATCTCGAGTGCTCTGATACTTGGCTATTATACTGGTACACTTACCTCGCTACTGCTTTCTGCTTGCCCTCGATTAAGACGGTAGAGTATATCTATGGATTCGACGCCAGAGGCTTGATCGAGCGAATGAAACTCGAGAGATCTGATCGTTATTTCTCTCGGGACAACTCAAAATGCTGAATGCGCTCTACCATCGATCCCAAGGAAGAACCATTATCCAATCTTTGTCTCTTCTATGTGATCTAATTACAAATTCCTAGCTTATATACCTTCGACTCAAACCTTGTACCCATCCAGAGGCCATTCCTCAATACCAAGAAACCCTTACCTGTAATTTTCATCTCGTTTGCAACCATAGTGATGGTTTTCTTAACACTTTTAATAATCCTTCACTCAAAAAAAAGTCTAATTAAGAAAACTAGAATTCTGCAGGTTATTTTAACTAGAAAAATCTGCCCGCTTTGTGGGCACATTTTCATATCACGTCGCACTCCGTGTTGCGCGCTTGCGCCCTTCAGGACGCTATTGTTTTAATTATTTTTGTTTTAAATGAAGAGAACTCATTTACTTAAAGTTCTATCGACCTTAAGGAATATACATTCTCATCAGGACACTCGCCCTTCGCGCTCAATATTTGACATAAACCTCGCGCAATTTGTTCGTAGCGCTTCGTGCTCTATAGAATATCTGATCGTCAAGCTTCGATTATTTATATTAATTTTGTAATATTTTCTCATATCTCAGGTTTTTTTATTTCTTAAAAACAGTTTTCATGCTTAAAACGAAAAATACTTACTTTATCAAAAAATGGTCAAAGGAAGATATTATTTATACCTACTGTTGTAATTGAAAAGACACTTAACAAACTCGCGAGTTTTCGAAAACTAGAAATTCACGACAAAGCGTCACTTGACGTGTTCAGCGTCAAGACAAACTATAATAAACTGGAAATCTACACTAGATCGCACAACTGTTACCAGAAATAATAATCAGAAAAGTTTTAACCAGAAAAAAATTATCAGAGTTAATTAACCAGAATTTTCTAGTCATAATCAGAATTTGTGGTTAACATATAACCAGATGCATCTAGTAACTTATTTAACTAGGATTGTTTTTTTAGTGTTTAATCAGACTTTTAATCATACAGCCGTATTCGCTCCTAATTTAATACATGAAGTATGTTACTATAATACATAGAATTATCAGAGTCCACATCTAAGATTCTTTATCTAGATTGAACAAGAACTGATAATCTGATATCACAGCAGAAAATACTCAAGCGTGACCTCGTGGTACAACAAGGAGGGAAATCGATTGTCCTTTCAGGATTGTACCTGACAATACGTGATAAGAGACCACGTAATTTCGAATTCGCAAGGAATGGTTTGCGGTGACAATGAGCATACCAACCGCAAGAAACCCGCCCCTTCCTTGAGGGCTGGGGATGTTGAAGCCAAGATATTGAATACCGTTTCACATGCCCTTCACGTAACCAGCCACGTAGACGATCTGGATCGACCCTATCTGACTTTATTCGTCTCATTCTCTATTGGTGACCTTATACCTCATACCTCCTGATTTTTCAGGCCCTTGCCACCCTCCGCCCTCTATTATTCGTTGATATTAAAATTGTCTTCTGTCATCGAAGCGTGCAGTGGCGTACCTTTATGAGGCGTTGTGAATAATTTCCACATCCTCGATGCTCCATAGATACTAATTTCTATATCCCTCTATAACACTGCATATCGGTTTTCCCCTTTTTGAAGTCGATCGGATTTACATAAACTGAAGATTTATAAGTCTAGATTATTTGATGGAGAATTATGTTCTCGAGAAATTGTGAGCGAAGAGTTAGTGGCAGAAATAATGTGTAATAAGAAGATTGATTGATGTTTATAATACATGTATACAAAATAAGAAAGTAATGCAATGCATGAACATTATTATGTTCGCGAATAGCGTGGCAATATGTCCACTGCATATTATGCATATTTATCTCCCGCCTCAATTTAATTTCTCCCACAGGCAGATCTGGTATTTAATTTTAAAGCGATTAGCCGCACGCGACGGGGTATAAAGGTGTCGACCTGCAATTGACAACGTGGCGAGGGTCGAAGACTGCGGGAAAGATCGCGGGGGATGCAAGAGATAAAAGACGGGTGAGAAAATTCCAATTAAATTGTTGCCCTGCTTATAGCTTTTCACACTTATGGTGTATACAATTCAATTATACTTGCAAAAATTAATTGCTAATTCCATGCCAATTAAGTTTCAAAAGGCTCTATAAACATCAATTTTAGGGGATGAAGGAGGGAAGAAAATGTTACGATCTGTTACATAGGAGGTATGCTAGATTTTACTTAATGATTCAGCGATGAAAATATTTGAAAACATTAGGCAACATTGGGAGGTAGGATAGTCCAAACAATATTGTTACTTGCTATATATGGTGGAGGGGAGGGGCAATAGATAAAGGGAATGAGGAAAAAGGTGTTAAATAATTTATGGATGGTCTCTAAGACCTAGATCTAAAGTTTTACATTACTTATGATGACAAATTGATAATTAAATAGGATTGCAGAGAAAATATAGGACATATATTATTTGCATCAATAAAAAAGTAAAAAAGATTGAAAGATGGTTATATGTTATATTTACATTTGAAGATGACACAGAATATAAAGTGCTAAGAAAAAGTGAAAAGGAAGGAAGGTTTTGTTATTGTAGCACTAATGGATGGGCAAATACGACGACACTACCGAAACTAAAACGGAGACCGACACCAAACATATAGAATCCGGGGTGAACGAGAGGCAAGTAACTGGTATTTAAAGTGTAAAGTTTACACTGCCAAGATACACCTGTCCTCTCCAAGTCATTACATTATACGAAATATCTTGTGACTATGCATGTGCTTTCTCAAGAATCTCGACTCTTAAAAGTGTTGTCACACTAATCAGTATTCTTAATTTGCTTAAAGTGAAAAACTACCCTTATGTAGTGAAGATGAAAGACTATTTATTTAGATAATTCAATACTTTTACTCTTTAGCAAAAGAAATAAAGTAATAAATAACACATATATCGAGAAAAAAGTGAACCTGTTATTAAATCACATGAAGTATTATAGGTATTTACGCTTTTGTTGAAAAGCTTCAGTTTTTCTGACGTATTCACAATAAAAAGGAAAAAGAGCTTGACATGGGGAGTTTGCTGCAGAGGTGAGTGGAAAGGATTATTGAAAAGGAAATGCCATTGATGCAAAGTGAAAGTAATTAATGGAATATGCTCGAATAATAGATTGAACTCGATCCTGAGGTCCTTGTCGATTGGAGAAGGGCTCGTGCCGAGTGGGAGAAAGAGCCACGGTGAGGGAATTGTGGGAGTGAAAGAAGGGGAAGGGGTCGGAAGGTTATCATGGATTTAATTAATATTTCATTTGTATGCTATTTCTCGCCTTTAAACCCCTCTCCACTCTACACACTCAAAGAGATTTCCGTGTACGTCCGCATATACATTTATAGACTGCGAATTTCTCGCTCTGAATGTATACTGATTTCATAGAGACCAATTTTAACAGATTCTGTCTGTATGTGCCTATAGGTGTGAATCTGTGTATAATTTTTTAGCCAAGTGTATCATGAAATGCAATAAGGGTTTTCGTTGTATTAGAGCTTACAGTGTATACAAACCGGCACATCCGAGCGGGACAGGGAATGGAACAGACCAAGCTGTCTGTATTTCAATTTAGCACGTCCATTGTTAGATACTAATATTATTCAGTTGGGAATTGTTTCGCGACACCCTCGCACTCGGGATGATTTCAATCGCGTGTACAGGAACACAAACACATAAATAAACTTCATACAAATACATTTCGGTGAGATATTGCCTGGCTATTATTCAGGTTCTCCTATTTCCAGCATCAGTGTCTGCTTGATCATTATGAATGATCACGTTTTGAAAGAATTGATAAAAGGGGATAATTAAATGTTAATTTAATTAACTTTTAGTGGACACTTCACTCCTATGCTTCAACTACGAGAGAAGGTGTCACAACACCGTCCAGTACATCAAGTAGAATATCCCATCAGAATCATAAAACCAATTTGAATAATCTAATACTTTTTTCAATGGCAAATAATAGCACAGGCACATAAAAAAAAATTTGCGATGCCCAAAAAGCAACTTACATTTTTTTGCAAAAGTTCTTAACAATGAAAATTTAATGTTTGCGACCAAAACTTGAGAAAATCTTTTCGGGCATAAAGGCTATTAGAAAATACATTTTATGGCGAAAGAACACCTGTGTAATGAATGGATAATAGAATCAGTATCATTTTTTCTTAAAAGTTATACATATATATATACTTTCTTTAAAATAAGTCAGTCGCGAGAAATTAAATTTTGTTGCATCAAAGCGAAAATGATGAGAGACCGCTTTTAACATTTTAAACGTTCCTAAATATTGACTTTCTCTTCGGGTGGGAACCATTTACCTGACCGCCTACCTGTATCGGTACACGAATGAATTGGATTCGTTTCTTTTCCTTACTCAACTGGAATAAAGTGTTGCCGAACGTCGACAAATAGAATTTTATTTACTCACATCAAATACCAAATTCTATTATATACATATATACTTATACAATATATTCATCCACACAAACCTGATTACAAACCTGACACAATATTTCTCACAAATTTAGTTCTACACTAAAACCTAAAAGTTCTAAAATTGTTCTAAACTTTAAAAATGTTCTTTCGGAATTGGATTGACTTTACCCTATCAGATTATTAGTAATGTTAGTCTCTCTTTGACATAAAAAGTGGATGAGTCTCTTGTATACCTGCTATTCACCAATGCCTTAGCACCCTCGCCAATCAAATTAGGCTTAACATTCCACTCGTGCCAACCAGAAGAAGACCCTTTATCTCAAAAGCTCCAAATTATAGAGAATAGAGAGACAAACCATTGTCTGTAATAGACATAGTAACCCCAGCACTGAAGAACCAAATAGCAGGTGGTTCACGTCATCGACATTATTCTGGAATATAGAATCGTAACCAATAGTCGAGAGAACTCAACGGGGTGCAAATATATTAAATCCACCCTGCAAGTTCAATAAATAACACTGTATGAGGCTATAATACTTAATATCGAGACAAATTATATCTTCAAAGTGTCATGTAAGGGCAATCGATTACCGACTTATTACTTTAATGTGAGAGGCAGGAGCAATTCGTGCAATAAATCAAAAATAAATAACGATTTTAAGTTGTTAAATTAGAAATGGAATAGTTTCAAGTAATACTTGATTGCCTAATGATTCTTGAATTAGTAAAAAAAAAATGAAATAAAGAAATGAAACCACATTAGAGGAGGCACATTAGGATATCTAAAAAAATCTTTTCATTTGATCCAATCCACTTAGGCTGTCAGTACGAATTAGTTTCAATGATTTCAACCAATCGAATGATATCTCGCACGAGTGAATTCTTGAAGAGGTTCAATTGACGAAAAATTCGTCAACTGTCGCTTCCTCATTGATCTTTAGATTTTTAGAAGGGTGCCTTCCCCTTCGAAAAATTCATTCTTCATTTTAGTTTGTCACTTTTTTCATGGATCCAAATCAGCTGAAGAAGAAATGCATTATACGATATATCAATAGTTCGTTTATTGAGGTTTCCGGTCTATACATTCGTATTCGTACACAACAAATTTACCTACAGAAGACTGTCATTATAGTACCAATTAATCTCACTGTCAGCAATCAGTATCTGGCTAAACATCTTACAGAAATTTTACACGTAATTATTATAGTTGCGTATACGTATTTTCGGTTTAGAGTTGAATGGTTAAATCTGACTTCTCCAAATAATCACAATAAAAGATTGAAAACAAGTTTTCGTGCTCTTTTTATGGAGATTGTTTTTCATCATTTATGCAGATACAATGCGAAATATTTGAGAACCTTTGAAATTAAAAGAGTTCAAAACACTCCATCCATCCACGAATTCGAAGGCTTTCCAATTTGTCTTTCAAATTTACATATAACTCGTTTAAATTTCCAGGCCTTAAAATATATTAAATACTTTCAGATTCAAAGGCTTTCAAATGGAACTAAAATTCAAAACCAAATCTTATTGTATCTCTTAAATTTTGTCAACTATCAGCATTCAACTAGCAATTTATTTACACTGTCAGTTATTCGTAACTATTTTCTAAAACGCTAACAAGTTCACCTACACACATTATTTATATACTCATTAGCAACTGCATTGTATGTATACTGCATTGTATTTTCGTATCTACACACTTACATTAATTTATGTATAATTGTATACTTGCATCTTCTGGCAAATGAATTTCTTTCTACGACCTCTTTCTTCAGAATTTTTCAAGTAAAGTTTCATTTCATTTCAGAGGTTTTGGTAGGATATGTCATGGGTAAAAGTACCCATAAAAATGTCTAGTTTACTCCCTTCATGAAAAACTGGATAAATCACTTCCATATCAAAGATAATTTGGTAAAATTATCCTATTCAATTTGGAATTCAGAAGCACCAATTTGGTCCAGAGTTACAAGACCTTATTTTTATATTAAGGGATTTTCTTCAGCTTGTTAAATTGTCCAAGGGTTTGATGGCTGGAGCATTACCGAATCCGAACTCACTGTTGCGAAATGAACTGAAATGTTACAGAAAGGACCAGAAAGATGTCTGACCTGGTCCAGGTCACTCGGAATAGCTCGTTTTGTCGCTGGCGTCGTCGGGACTAGTTTCTCGATACGCGTCGTTGGTTCCATTGGGATGATTCGCTTGATTGGGTGGTCTAATGACTGTGGGCAGGTATCCAGTTCCGGTGTAGGGTGCTGCTAAAAATCTATGCCTTGTGGGTGGACTTGGACCACAGTATGCACTGCGCGTTGCGTAAGCTGCAGTTGCGGTTGCGGAAGCTGCAGATGCAACTGCAGCTGATGCGAGTGCTCCAGCCAATGGCGAAAAGGCGGATTTTGGTTGGAGACTGTCTTCACAAACCATCACTTCCATTGCAGAAACGACATCACCTGAAACAATTTTTAATCAGGTTATTGAAGTTCAGGGATAATTGAGAATCAATGAATGATTGTCTTCATTGAAAACGTCATCCCCCTTCACAAACACTTCGTCTTTTCAAAAAATCAACTAACCTTTGCAACGATGTAGCAAGGCTTCCACGTCACTTCTCCTCCTCCCAGGAAACACTCGAAGCAATACATCAACAGGAGATCGTTGCTGCTGCTGCTGCTGCTGTTGCTGCTGCACTTGCAAACCACAAGGCTGTTGAATATTCTGCATCTGCATTTGCATTTGCATCTGAATTTCTCTCGGTTCGTGAAGATGTGGATGATGTTGATGTTGGTATAGAGCTGGTGAACAGTACAAGGAACTCGCTGCTGGTCCATATAGAGGGGCATATGGTGAAAAATGAGCGGCAGCTGCTGCAGCCTGTTATTTAAAAAAAAAGAACGAAAAAGACAACTTTAAAATGTGTGCAATCACAAATAATAGAAGTATAACGACTTTTATCAGATGAGATAATCTCATTTGATTGCAAGAGTTAAGAGATATTATGTGTCAACTTACAAAACTCACCGCTAAGGAAGAGGGCGGTGAGTTGTGCCTCGGGTTGACGAGATCCATTGCTTGCAAACTAGGTTGTGTCTGTGGTGGACTTCCGGTTTTCCGGAGACTTAAATTTTCCGGTGCTGGAGTGCCTTCCCTCTGAGGGGTGAGAGCAGGTGTTAAGGGTGGTGTATGAGTTGGACTAGGTGTTCCAGGGTCTGCACTTCCTTCCTCTGATTCGTTGATGCTATTCTCACACTTCCGATTGACGACCACTTCCGGTTCCGAATTTACTACTGCGTGTGGGGCATTTGGGGCTCCGTAAGTCCGTGAGTTCGAACGGGATCGTGAACGGGAACGGGAGTGGGATCGTGATTGGGATCTGGATCGGGTATTGGAACTGGAATGCTGTAGCTTACCCGCGGCTCGGTCTGCATGAATTTCCGGTCCTGAATCCGAGTCGCGCTCTTCTTCCTCGTTTCCGGTTTCTACGGAAATTCGAGCCCTCTTTGAACCTGCAGACAAATGGAGAACAGAATTGTAAATATTGGTCACTTTTGAGAATTTCGGTGTATGTTGATACCACACTAAATCTTGAACTATTATTTTAAATTTGGAACACTAAAGAGAAAAAAAAAACCTTTAGCTATTTTCAGGTGTTTGAATTCCTTCCAAGAACCGCAACAATGCGTAAAATCTTGAAGTGTTCTACCATGAAAAGCAATACTTGTATCAAGACATCTTTCATATACTCTTATCCTGATTCTTCTTTCCCCTTGATTACATCCTTCAATTCTTTTGGAATGTAATTCAGAATCTAATTTCAAAGAATATCTTGCGTGAATAAAAGTAAACAAAAAAAAGCCTTTCTCTACGGTTATAACAGGCGGAATTTTATCCAGTGAGATATAAAATTTTTGTGGAAAAAGGAGGTGAAATAATATGAGTTGGCGATATTGAGTTTTCCGGTGGTATTCGCTGAATGGAGGGTTACATGAAAGCCAGGGTTATCTCCTTTCGACAATGGCGTCCGAGTACGAATAGTCGAGAAAGGAAAGAATCGAGGCGAGCAACATTTTAAATGCTTCCGTTCGACTGCACCTTCCTAACGAGGAAAACCACTCGTAGCGGTAGAATGTGAACTTATTCTCCTAATGGCACTTGAAAGTTACTCGCGCCACTTGTAACACAGCTATTACACGCGGGATTGGTAATTCTACTCCCCCTACACTATTACGTTGATACGAATCTACACAGAGATTATATGTTGTGTACACATGTATGTACTACATGGAAGTAGTACTTATTATAAGGTACTTGTCTTGTAAAGGGCTCTCGCTACATTTCATATTGCGAGATCATTTCAACGTTGTCCATTGGGCGATGATAATAAACGGGCATTTAAAGTTTTTAACGAGCGGTCAATATTTTTTGACTTTCGCCCTTCGATTATATGGACGTTCTCTTCTTCAATGTAAAAATATTTGATGCTATTATTCAGTTTATTAAAGTGAAAAAGAGTGTGTACCAATAATTTCCTTGTCATGTCTTATAATGTAATACTTTCTGCAAAGATTCTCAGATTTCATGAAAGAAATCGTCACAATCTGATTGGTGATCAGGATTGGTATATGAGGTCTGCTCAGCAATTATTTCTAACAACCTCGACAATTCGAGTAGTTCAGAGGCTCTCGTGTAATCGATTAGTCTCGTTTGGCTCATTTCGCTGATGGCAGTTATGTTCAACCACAAATTCGCCGTATTTTTGCACTGGATCATGTCGTTTGAGAACCTCAATCGTCGAGTATTGGATACTCGAAACGAAACGCGCCTGAATACGAGCATTGGTCAGTTTGAATGGGCGTTCAATTTACTTTTTATCCCAACTCTGCTTTGAATTTATAAATCTGTATCCGTAATTGTAAAAGCAGACGCACTTGACTTAATCCGTAATAAATCTGCGATACTTTTTCCATCTCAATCAACCACGCAGTGATTTTGATTGAATCAAATTTAATTTTTATTAAAACAGCACATAGACGAGTATAATATTTCACTTAAAATAAAACTCATCAAAATTAAACCCCTATCAATAAAAAGTGCTGCCTTTTCGTGGAGTTTTATTAAGTGGATTCTGTGCCGTTCGAACAGGTAATATAAAACGTGTGGAAGGCAGGTATATAAAAGATACACGTTCTTTCTGTTTGCGTTTCGCGGCCCTCGAGAAGAGGGAGACTGTTGGAAGTGTATTACAATAAGTTGTAGGCACCCTTCTCGAAATTCAAGAAGCATTGCTTCGGAAAAATACGAGCTGAGCAGTGAAACCTTGCTAAAGAGAGAGGAAAAAGAGAAGAAGGAAGGTAAAGATTGAGGATCATGTTCCACTGGCGATACGTTTTTTCATCCTGTTA
>JAUEJJ010000017.1:7952893-7971422 GCA_032164275.1 Synergus coniferae | reverse complement strand
TGGGTAGAGCGACGAGTTTTAATTCCTCTCTTCCTGCGCGTCTTATTGTGTTCGAGTCCTGGTTCCAGAATATCGAAGAAATATTATAAATTTTCCCTTTATCGTTTACTTAGGTATTTTGAGTATGCCTTGGATAAATGGAACTATAATATTTCACTTTCTTCCCTTTTTTTGCAAAAAATTATTCCCTTGATTTGTTGATAAACTGAAAAGGCCCTGGTCAGTTTTCCCTAAGTAGGGCAATAGTCTGCAGACAAAGCATTGCAAGCCTTGTGTGGGCCTTTGCCAGTTTACAAGTTTAGGGCCACACCAGAAGTATGGAAAACTGGCCAGACCCTCGTCAGGCCCATATGTAAATTTTTGCACGGGTTCCAGCGAGAGAAATTAGAAAATGGATGTGTGAAAGATGAGGGCGTGAGGAGGGTTCAGTACCTTCCCGTGGTCTAAGGGTGACATATGTATGTATTATATATGTATATATCTATAGATTCAGACTCCAGTGCACGATATAGCACGGGCAGCTGCTTCTCAGAGCGCTTGCGTTTGCAACTGTTGCTACAAGTGAGAATCTCATTGGTCGATACTACATTTCATCTGGAGGGCAAACCCGAGCAAACTCAACATCCTGATCCCAACCACGCCCATCCCTCCCTTAAAAAGCACGTGCTTGTATTATCAAGACATGACACCCCTAATGTACTTCGTTCTCTGAATTATAAGGGTCTCTTTGAATATTGTGGAACGTCTTCCTTTAACTGAGTTAGTTCCGAAATTTTAAGTACATAGTTTTATACTGAGAAATAAATAACGTTCTTAAATTTTTTGAAGTATAAAATCGTAGAATATGTTATCGATCAAATTAATTTCTATCTTATATGATTTATTACTTAATGTAGGAAGAAACAGGTCCTTCTGAATTATTACTTCTATCAATGTCCTATCATTTATTTAATTTGTTGGTCTACAATTGAAGACATATAAATTTCTGTCTTTAATTCGTTTCGATTAATGAGATGGACTAATCATTTTTAATCTTATGAATTAATCTTCATAATGATCCCAACCAGAAGCATCTTCAGTTTCATCTTCAGAATCTTCGGCTACTCCTCTCGTTGTTAAACCCCAAGATCCTTCCTTCTGAAGTTTGTTCCTTTCCTTACTGAGTCGATGTTTTCTTAATATTCCTTGCAAATCGAGCTTTGGTGGGGGTCTAAAAAATATAAAATCAAAAAGTAGCGATTATTTAAAAGTAGATAATCTAATTTAATTTAATTTCTTTTCTGTTTCTTTTATACGCGTTTTCAATTCTACAGATTAAACGCTTGTTGTCTGAAGTACTCACGTTTCTCCACTGAAAACTTTTTCTTGCAAGAGCAGAATGTCGTGTCTGACGTCGGCTAACAAAAACAATAAGAAATCGAAACTTCCAGCTGCCCCTTTCTGTCCCCTTGCTCCTTTTTCTCCAGTTTCTCCTTTTTGTCCTGTGGATCCTGGAGGACCGGGAGGTCCCTAAATGATAAGAATTATATTTTTATAAAAATTATACTTTAAAGTAATGAAAACGATTTTTCTTTTAAGTTGAATATAAGTATTATTTTTTTTTTCAATAAAATTAAATTAAATAACAGATGAATGCAAAAACATTTTTAAAAGAAATGTCACTTACAACGGGTCCTCTTTGGCATTTGCAGTAACCTGCATCAGTTTGAACAAAACTATCAAGAATTGAATAACTCTTTTCATCTTCTCTAATATAGCCTTCCGCAGCCCAATTTAAACCACTTCCAGAAACAGCACCCTTAGATTTCGTCATTTCTGAGGAACCTGGAGAACCATTTGGATCAATTGGTCCAGAAAAGTAACTCGATAATTTTATAGCCGTTCCCAAAGTCGAAACTTTTTCTTGCAATTTTGTTACCTAGAAAAAAAAAAAAACTTTAATAATATAGACAAACTCTTCATGAAAATTCCAAATAACTACATGCTTTTAGAAATTGTTTCTATATTTTTGAATTATTGATAGGACCTTATCGTGTAAAAGGACGACAGAATCGCAGCTGGCGTAACATCTTGTAGCAGCGGCTGCATCGTTATTTCCTGTGATTTCCGGTTTCTCTTGATTAAAATCCTTCAACTTTTCGCAGGTCTTATTGTCCTCTCTCAGAGAGAAACCGTCGTCACAACCACAGGAAAAACCTCCTGGTTCGTTAATACAAAGCTGTTCGCAATCTGTAGTACTGTTTTCGACGCATTCGTCAATGTCGACGCACACCGGCTTAACCCCTCGTTTTTGCCTCTCAGGACTGAACCTTGACTCCGCACACGAAGAGAAAAACAAAAGCTTCATTGTTGACGTTTTAGCATTTTAAGATTTTAATCCATAGGGTGCCTTTTCTGGTATAGTCGCTATATTCTACCAAAGGAGGTTTCTCAAGATATTTGCAGTTAAAAGAGTCTCTCACATTTTAACTATTTCCAGTCTTATTTTAATGATTTAATAAATTTAACAAATTATTTTACAAACATGGAATTTGTGAAAGTTTGAATACTTTGAAACATTGAGTACCTGTAACCATCCCAGCAGGTGCAAATAACTCTCTGTAATAAGAGACTGCAACGTTGTTCACAAAGATTCAAGGTACAAGGGTCTTTTCCTTTTTCAATACAGTGACCTCCGATAAATATATAGCCGGGGCAACATTGTGTTTTTGAGCAATCCACCCACTCATTTTTTGAACTTCTACACTTGTAACGGGTACGAATTAAATTTGATGAGGGACATTCAACAGCTTCTGGTGATAAAGTGGTTGGCAAAGACCGTTCAGTTGGGTCTAAAAAATATCCATCCTCTGATAATAATTCGGATTCCGAATTTTCTCCTGCCACCCCCAAACTCGCCAAAACTCTGTAATTCGATTTCATAAAATATATGTAAATCAATTTTAGAAAATGAAAAATTAAATAGATTAGCATTATTTTTAAGATTTTCATGCTTTATCTTATTTTAATTCTTTTATTATTGATGGAATTTTATAATAATAATCTGTTTATTAATGAGTTAAAAGCTTACATTATGACAATCTTAAATTTGTTGTTCGCCATTGGTCTTAACCATAAACTTGGAAATGGTTTCAAATTACATTTGCAATAAACGCGAATAAAAACAGCACTTTTTTTGATAAATCTAAATGAATTAGAATTTTTTATATGGTTAACAGCACAAACTCAAAAAAGTGAATTTAGTAAACGTTATAAATGATTGCAGTTAATTATAATTAATCTCTCGCCCAGAAGTAAATGCAACTCTTCGCACTGTGAGGAATGAGGAATGTACTAAATGATGCTGATTCTGTTAAAGTGCATTATGTACTGGTCCATGACTTTGTACTCTACAGGGTGTCTCAGTAATTGTTTTAATGTTAAATATCCCAGTTTTCTTTTTTTATTAAATTCTCATATCTCTGTTTAAATTTAATTATTTTCGGTAAAAAAATTGGTTAATTTAAAACATAAATTTAAAAAATGTATTTATTTTATTAAAACGAGTTATAAAAGATATGATTTCTACCCTAATAGCACGGAACGGAATGTTCCGTGCTATTAGGTTGAAAGATCAACTTCCATATATTTCAAAAAAGGGCTTACCACTACGTCATTCAATGACTGACGTTGTTGACCTTCCTGTATATTTTCTTCCAACCTAACGCCATAGTGTGGAAACTTATTTTTATATTCAACACTATTTAAAACTCCCATTACACCATCATTGCCAAAAAATCCCCCTAAATAATTAATATCCTTTGAAAGTATGTCAAAGTAAGATACGTTATGTGAATTTATGTGACCTTTTCCTTCATACGATTAATTTCATCATTATATTTGTCATATATTTTAATAATTTCATTATCTTCTAATAAAAGAAGATTCTCCTCACTGACATATTTTTTTCTTGCTATCATTTCACTAAGAAAAGCTACTAAAATTTCTAAATCTAGTTTACATGGGTTATCGGAATCACTCCTGCCAGCATCGCGCATTAAAATGTAATTATGATGTGTGTGGTGAAATGGTATTCTATCATTTCTATCGCAAGCATTTATATCCGCATTCGAGTTTAAAAGATCTTTGATGATAGCCGCTTTGCTACAAGACATCTCGATTTTCATTGCATCAGACTTGTCAGAGAGGCAAACTAAATGCAGTGGAGAGTTTAATTTTCTTATCCGGAAGATTCACTTCAGCGTAACACACTTTTGACAATCTCCACACAATTCTGCTCAATTTCTTTAATTTAATTCATCGCGTACTGCAATGGTGTTCCTTTGCTTGTGTACCGATAATAATAAATTGACATTGACACCTTTTTGTACGATAATTTTGACAACTTCTGGATTTTTTCCAGTGATCGCATATAGTGTAGAGTTGTGAACCCTCTCCTTTTTATTTTAGCACCCCGACTTAAAAGTAACTTCACAATGTCTAAATTTCCAAATTTACAGGACTGATCAAGTGCAGTTCTTTTTCTTGGATTTTTTGCTTCTTATGTCAGCTCCATTGGCAAGTAAAAACTCTACAATTTTATCATCGTATACATATAGAGATGGAAAGATAATGCATTAACATTTGCGCCCTTCTCTACAAGTATTTGTATCAGTCTTAAATCTCCGAGACCCACGGCAATCTGAACGCGTCTTAGAGCATCTGGTAATCCACAGCATTAGACATAAATTTTAACAAAAAAGATTTTTGATATTATTTTGAAAACATGCACGTAATCGAAAGTTTATCCATTTATTTCATAATTTGAAGTTTTTAAATAGAATTAAGTACTTACTTTTTACGATACGTGCAGCAATAGATTCTTCCTGATTTTTCTCGAAACTCCACGTATTAAATTTTCAAGTTTTCTTGCCTTACTATCACTAACTTGAACTTGGAAACTATTCAACAATTCAACTAGCATCAGAAAGTCAACGAGAGAGTAAGCTCAAACCGCTCAAACTCAAATAGTGATGGGACATCGATATCATAACATCGAAAAAATCGATGTTTTGCTTTCGATAATCGATGTTTTCACATCGATGTTAACCTTTCGAAGTCGATGTTTTTTACATTTTTATTGTTTATTATAAATAATTAAATTTTAGCTTATAGAAATATAGATTCATTATTAATATCAGTCTAATCTATATTTCTATAAGTTAAAATGCCATTATTTATAATAAACAATATAAATGTTCTTCAGCATTTTAAACTGCGCGCCAATAGCAACCAATCAGATGCCATAAGTAAGTTGCCACAATCCACAATAAAAAGCTTTTGTTGTCCTACGAGAGAGTTTCCGGTTGCCCTAAGTGAAGTTGCCGTGAGAGATTTGAGTGTAATTTCTTGCCATTGTTGAGATTTTCCGGTTGCCGTCAGCGACAGTTGCTGACGTTGCTGACTTGCCGTAAGGAAGATGTTGCCGTAAGAGAAGTTGCCGTAGTTGAGATTTGTATGTAATAGAGCAATATGGGGCTAAAATCGTGCATACCATTTATTTTTTCTTGTTATTATTTATTCGCTCCCATTCGCCTAGTGAATACGCGAGATTTTATGCAAATTAGTGTCAATATTGATCATGAAGATCAATAAACAATCACCTGGACGGCGTGAACAAAGGTTTTATAGGTTAGGAAACCCATTGTTTCGAAGATAGTAAATAGAAAATAGTTATTTCGGATAATTAATAGGCAAAAGGGGACAATGGCGAGACGTTGGAGTTATTTCTTGTTTCTTGTGTGGATATTTTATCTTCTGGTCACAGCTTTACTGCTTTTCTTTGATGGATTTCTACTGAACAAAGTAGCTCGAACCGATAAAAGTGAGTCCAAAATTATTTATTTTACACTATGCTTATTATTTTTATATAAACATTTCTTAAGATTTCCTTTTCAATTGTTTTTTGAGAAATATTATTAATAAATTATAGTTTATACTTATTTTATTTAGAGTCCACCATAGAAAATTTTCTTATTATCTGTCAAGTTTCCGAAATTGGAACTATAAAACAATTGTATATATTATTATTTAAATTTAAAATATGAATGTTATTCAGGTGAATGCAGTCTTTGTAAGGAATCAGTCTATTGTACTAAGGAAGGTGTTTTCCAAGATCCTGAATCTTCTGCATTATTATGTCTCGAACCACGAGCAAAAGTCGTTCTCCTTATAGTCGACGCCCTAAAATATGAATTCATTATGTGGCATGAAGGAGAAACTGCTCCATCTTATTACAGAAACAAAATTCCAATTGTAAACGAATTGATTCAGAAATATCCGTTTCAAACTCGTCTCTATAAGTTTATAGCAGATCCGCCAACGACAACAATGCAGCGATTAAAAAGCATCACAACAGGAACTCTTCCTACATTCGTAGATGTAGGATCGAATTTCGATACTGAGAACATCATTGAGGACAATATAGTCGAACACGCTTCAACAAATGGAGTAGTTTTTGTGGGCGATGATACCTGGATTAAACTCTTCCCTGGAAAATTTTTGAGGCAATTTCCAGCTCCTTCTTTTAATGTTTGGGATTTGGATACTGTTGATCAGGAAGTGGAGAGAAGAATTTTTCCTGAATTGAAGAAGAAGGATTGGTCTTTGCTTGTGGCTCATACTTTGGGAGTCGATCATTGTGGCCATAAACATGGCGCAAATCATCCTGAAATGACTCGAAAGTTGAACGAGACAAATAATCTTATAAAAAAAGTCGTGGCAGCTTTGGAAGAAGGTATAAACAATTTATTTTATTTATTTAAATACATCTGTTACATCTCTTCTATTTTTATATTTTAAAAAATGAAACAAAATTTTAACTTCCAGATATGATTCTTATGGTAATTGGAGACCACGGAATGACCGAAACGGGAGATCATGGAGGTTCGAGTCCAAACGAAGTTGAAGCCGGAATGTTCGTATATTCAAAAATGTTTCTTATCGATCGATTTCTGGAAAGCAGTTCCTCATTCGTCAACCAAATTGACCTAGTCCCAACCTTAGCAGCAATTTCAGGAATCCCAGTTCCATTTTCAAACCTGGGATCTGTAATTCTCGACTCTCTACCTAGGGTTTCTAAAAATTCCAGTTTTAACAACATGGAATATGCAGTACATTCTCTCTGGAGAAACATTGCTCAAACAAAAAAATACATAGATGCCTACTCCGCTGATACATTCCTCTTCTCTACTGAAAAACTAAACCAACTTCAATCAAAATACAATCATCTTTCGGATCAAGTGAAAAACATAAACCAGAAGGAAGAATACGGTACTTTCATTAAGGATGGAAAAGAATATTTGAGAGATCTTCGAGAAACCTGTGCAGAAATCTGGGTGCAATTCGATTCCAGTTTAATGTCAAAGGGTCTCGTTTTGATGTTTTGCACTCTCTTTTTCTTCTATATGTTCATCAATGGCATACCTGAAAGTAACTTACCCAAGGTTTTAGGCTCTTCTTTTCTTCGATGTACAGTTCTCGCAAATCTTGCAGCAGTAGCAGTAGTCTGCGGACTTTACGGATTGAATTTTATCGATGATTTCAAAAACACTCTCTTCTTTTCGACTGGAAGCGTATCCGTTGCTCTTCTTGCAATATTAGTTGTACAAAACTGGGATGCGATTTCGACCAAATGGTACAACAGCAGACACCAAAAAACGAAATATTTCGCTAGAACTGTCTTATTGTTGACGCTCTGTATTGTTTTTTCAAATAGTTATGTAATTAACGAGAACACAGTTCTCTCCTTTCTTCTCGTCACCCTTATCTGCATGATGGTCTACAATGTGAGGAAAGAAAACATTCCAATAATTCCGGAAAAGAAATCAAAGCTCTTTCCGAAGACGATCTCGGAATCTACCTTTTGGACGATTATGCTATTGC
Source organism: Synergus coniferae (assembly GCA_032164275.1). Taxonomy (NCBI): domain Eukaryota; kingdom Metazoa; phylum Arthropoda; class Insecta; order Hymenoptera; family Cynipidae; genus Synergus; species Synergus coniferae. Next base: position 7,963,499 of record JAUEJJ010000017.1, on the reverse strand, counting down.
TTGGATTCTTCGCTTGTTGTTGCGTGAGGATTTCAAAATATTTCTGGAGATGTCGAGACGATTTACAGGAAAGTATATGCTCGACTTTTGTGATGGGCAAGGCTGGTTCAATTGATTCAAAGAATTTTGGGAGACTTCTTCTCATTGTTGCTCTCGTAGTACTCGCATTGTATATAACAATTGTTAGATTGTGGATGAAGAATTGTGGAAACCTTGTAGGTTTCGCACCAAGTACTATCTTTGCTCAATATTGTCCGGGTATTATTGTTGTTTTTATGGGATGTTACTGGGTTCTAAGGCTTCCAAAAGACACGAAAGTTAAGTTTGTTCTCTCGTGGCAGATCAATGCTTTGCCAGGGATGATCTATTTTTTATTTTTACTGGGAATCTTCTTACTTTTTTATCGACCTCTTACTGTATATGTTTTACCGAAGAAGAAGGAATCAATCAACGTTTACGAAGGAGAAAATATCGTTCCGAGACTTTTCGAGAGAATGAAAGACATGATTTATCAAAAGAAACCAAACGTGGATGAAGATTTACCGATTGTTTATGGCTTAGGGACAATTTATAGTGCGAGTTTTATTATGTATAGTATGCTTTTAATGCTACTTCATGCGCTTTTGCTTGGACATATTCTCGCTCCAAGCATTTTTACTCTGTTCGTTACCTGCATTTGTATTCTGGGAATCACTGGAATTGATCGATATCGGAATGCTAATAATATCGGTGAGTACATTAAAAAAAGTTTTTGAATTAGATTAATAGAAGTTTTTATTATTAAAGGCTTTATTTGAAATAGAATTTGTACAATTTGATATTTAATTTAGATGAATTGCTTCGAGTTCCGGATTCTGCACTGCTTTGCTGGTTTTTAGTAGCTGAATACTTTTTTTATGGAACTGGACATCAACCAGCTTTCCCAACCATTCATTGGGATGCAGCTTTTGTTGGAGTAGATATTAATACTAATATAATTCAAGCAATCCTTATTGGTAAGTTTTTTTTTGTTAGATTTGTAATAATATTTTTAATTTTTAGTAGTCAAATTAAATGATTTAATTTTATCATTCACAGGGATAAATACGTTTGGATCTTATTTAATTCTTGGTGTGACTGTACCTCTTCTAGTGATAGTTCCTTTCACATTTGGAATTATGTTTCCGACCGTGGTTAAACCTAAATTTCGGTTAGAGGAGGGTGCACAAAAAGGTGAATTAATACTTTATGAAAGAGACAGTGTTTTCCAAGCATCAATTTTCTCCGCCTGTGGGAAATATGTTCTATTTCATGGAATGAGGGTAAGTTTTAATATACTTAATGACTATCTTATTTGTGTTCATTTGAAATTCTCTACTGGTTCGTTACTTTAAATTTGTATATTTAAATTAAGCCTATAGATTTTTAATTGTTTTCTTTTAAATTTGGATGTTCAATTTAATTATACTATTTTCAAAATAAAATTTGTAATTAAAGGTTGTATTAAATACTCAAATTCATTTTATAAATCTAATAATTTTTAATTAAATGAAATCATCAAAACTTCTTTCTATAAATTGATTTCCTTAAATTAAGTCTTACAAATCTGAAAATCCTTTTTCAGACATTTGGCTGCATGCTTGCCGCAACAATTCACTGCAGACACTTGATGGTGTGGAGCATTTTTGCACCGAAGTTAATTTTTGAAGGAATTGGATTTCTGGTGACCCTTGGCAGCGTTCTATCATCAATAATTTTAATAATAAGAGTCGATTCTAGCGTGGAACGTCTAGTAACACATGTAACGAAATCGAGGTGACAGTAAGTTCTCAAATTAAACAAAAATTTAAAAATTAAAAAAAAAACGGGTGACTTAGTCAATAGCATTAATCTTGATCTTAACCAAGTGAATCCTTAAGTCTATCAGTGTAAAGAAATCAAAGCCAAAAGACACACACCAAAAGATATGAAACTTCTATTTTAGTTTGAGAAAGTTTAAACTATATTACTCAACCAATATCTTGAATATTAATTGATATTACTAGAGCAATATAAGTTATTTAACAATTTTCAGTTTTACAATTTCAATTTCCTTCGCTTCTAATTTAGGAAATTTTGAGTATCCTGTGGCTCCGATTGCTCTTAAGATCTTTAAACCAAAGTCTAAAGACAGTCCTAGTAAATTAAATAATATAATATTAATAAGTATTTAATTAACTAATTATTAATGATATTAAAAATCAAGTGACTTACTCATTTTTACGAGTTTGCATCGTGTACCAAATACTCGTTTTACAAACTATTACATAAGTTTTCAAGTGAAGTAAAGCTCCTACAAATACTACAATCACTGCCGTGTAATTATTTTGTACAGAGTTTGTAGCCAAATACAAATGAAATGAAATCAAGTTAATCCCAGGAATTTTTATTCGTTGAAGTTGAACACACCAAAGCTACCCTGCGCGCAACGCATTGCTGATTTCTAATTCAAAGCAACGCACTTGATGCAGGATTGCACTTGTGTGCTTAGGAAACGCTCTTTAATTCTTCAAAAACAAAAGCAATCTTATTTTTATAAAAGTTAATTTGGTTTTAAGTATTAATTCACATTTGTACTTGTTATATCGTTTTATTTATCGATTGTACAACTTTAATTCGAGATTTGGATACCAGATTTCAAAGTCGTAAGGAATAATTTAGTTATTACCCTGCTCGCATAGATTTAATGATGATTGTGATGATGCCTGTTGTTATCTTGATACTGATTTTTTACATAATTAGCCCAATCGGCCCACTTGCTGTCAATGTCTGCGTAGTTTTTCGAATCCTGTAATAAAAGAATATTTTTTTAGAAAATTAATTTCAATCTTCAATTAAAATTTTTCTTACAATTAGAGCCTTAAGTGACACTAACATTGCAAATCTGGAAATCGTGAATTTGATCCAGGCATTTGAATCTGTAATCAGACGCAATCGTGAGGATTTTAATTTGCTTTTAAAGTTGGAAGAAATTTTCCGGAGTTTTATATTTTTTTAAATTGTACAAAAAATTCTTTTATCCTATTTTACTACCTATTGCTATCTGATAACAAAAGGAAAAACTTTTACTCATTTTTCAAATTACTTACAAATAATTTGATTCCTCCTCCTTGGTGACCAGGAACTGAACCTCCACCAGCTTGAACAGTTTCTACAGTTCCAGGTGGCATGCTTTGGTATCCCTGATGCATTTGCATATTCACAGCCCTTAAGTACTGATTCCTATTAGCATGATTTTCAGAAATTGGATAATCCTCAACTTCATCATCAACTTCTCTTTTCGAAGTAGAGTCACTTGGTGGATAAGAAACCCAAACTGAAGTTGGAGTTTTTGATGCCATCCTAGCAACCTTTGGAGCGAAACCATATCCTGGAAAAGGAACTCCTGCTGAAGGAACAGTGATACCTGCAAGTTTGTTTCTTATCACATCCAAGAGAGTCGTATTTGCAACTGATGTTGGTTCCGGAAGATTGACATATCCTCCCCTGAAATTAAAGACAGGCGAACATTGATAATTAGGACATTTGAAGATTATATCAAAAGTATCGTACAGTACATTTAAGAAAAAATACTTACGCAGAATAATATGCATCAAAATTGGAAACATCTGATTCATCAGGAGAAGTTGCTTTAGCTTTCATTGTTTCTTGGACAGCAGTTGTTATATTTCTCTGCAATTCTGTCAGCATATCGAATACTTGACTGAGGACGGACATTCTTTGCTGGTAAGGCAAAGTAGCATCAACAGTTGGTGCTGGCCAGAAACCCGGAGCAAAAGGTTTAAAGGGCTTCAATGGTTTCTTAGATGCAGTAGCAGCAGCAACTGTTTTTTCGTAAGTGATTAAATCAGACAAAGTTGAAACCATGCTGCCTTTTATGTCTCCAAGTTCTGAGAGAATGGAGTCTACAATTGCGTCCTTAGCTGCTGAGATCGTTGTAAAGTCATCTACTGACCTGGTAATCATATTAATTTAATTAAACTTCTTCTATTTTTAATTTCTCAAAATTCAAATTTCTCTTTTTCTCAATTTCTTTAAATATCTCAATTCTATTTACCTGGCGACTTTGGTGGTTGCTGTACCAACATCATCAGGAGTTGTAGTATTTAGAGTTATATTCAGTGCGAGGCTGTTGAAAAGTTTGTCCAAGAAATCAGAAACCTGGAGATTTAAAAATTCTATCTCTATTAAAGTATCATTACTTTATCATTAAAATTGGGTATGAAAGTTCAAACGAAAGATTTGAAGATAGGAGACGATTTTGAAGCAAAAAGGCAACAAATTATTTCACAATTATCAGATTATTAAATATCTTTCCAAAAATATCAATCTTATAATAAATATATGTATTATTTTTAGACCTTTTGCGAGTATTCAGTGGGGCTAGGAATCGCCGAAGATGGAAGCCAGAAACCTGGTGGTACGATCGTACTTTTTGGAACTGGAGCATCAGTCACAGCAGGAATCGGAGTTGGAGTCGTGGTAGCGAAAGATTTGAAAAGCGTGTCCAGAAAAGCAGATTTTTTGGCGATGAACATTCCAGGGTCGACTACTGGTGCGAAAGGACTGGCTGCAAATGGACCAGGTGCAAAACCTGGCATAAATCCACCCATACCTGCAGAAATTGGAGGACTGAATAATTTTAGAAGAGGTGTTTTCGCTTCTGAACCTTCAGGTTCTTCGGAAATTGGTGCAAGTCCAGGATATGGAGGAGGAGGACCCATGTCTTTAGTGGACGTCTCCTTCGTCGGATCCGAGGATATGCTTTTGAGAAAATTTTCCATCTCTGTAGTTGAAGTGGATGAAACAAGACTTCTTTTTCTTCTGGAAGAAGAATCTGCTGAATCGTAGATGTCTGTATCAGTGGATCCGAGACCTCCAAAGGGAAATTTGGGTCCCATTGGTGAGAATTTGCCAGCCTTGGGGTTAAACATTGAACTCATTGGTCCCATTGGTCCCATGCCCATGGTGCTCATAGGAGCGAAAGGAGACATCATGGGGCCGAAAAGTCCTCGTTTGTAAGGAACCTGTAAATTTATTTCTTATTAAAGTTTACAGTCTACAGTAGTTTATATTTATATAAAAGTAAATTTTTGCTATTTCTTGTCACTTACTTTATTAGCTGGAATCATGCTTGGGATTTTTCCATAAGTGTCCGTTGCTCCTAATGTAGAGTAATAAGATGTATCTCCGACAGATCCAGAACCATCGACTGGATCAAGACCACCGAATAGATTACTTAAAAGATCTGTCTTTTTAGAAATCATCATTTTCGGATCCACGAATTTTGGAAACATTGGTGATTTTGGCATATAAGGAACGGATATCGTCCCCATTCTAGAAATTGGGGGTGGACCCAGTGCCCTGGAAGCTACTAAAAATATTTGATCATCAATTAAAAAAGAGTTTCATAGAAAGGTTTTTAAAAATAAATTTTCCATGAGAAGAACAATTATAAAACAAGAGATTTGGTGATCTTAATTATTATTTTTGACATTTTTTTAAATAGAAGCTTACTTGATTTTCCAGCATAACTGGTCCATGGTGATCCAACTCCAGGGGGTGGTTTTGCAGCCACACAGAAAGCGGTGGCTAAAATGATGCAGAGCTGGGATCCTCGTCTTTGAAACATTGTTAGTGAACTGACTTTAGCAACTGATCACCTCTCTATTTATACCAATCGCCATTTCATGATTAATCCCTAAATCTTTAAGTACAATTAGTCTGTGTGATCTGGAAAGATACTTATTGAAATAATCCTCTCTTTGCATTCATATGCACACCTGTAGATTATAAGCAGCCATTGCCGGTTCTCAAAATACATTCTGTAATTTCCTTAATCTTAATTATAATGTAGAGACAAGAATATTAGGTAGCATTCTTATTAAACTCATTTTGGTATTATTCCATTCTAAATAATGTCTACCTAAAAGATAATTTTTAAATTTCTCTTTCACCTGGTCTGGAAATTTTTATCTAAAAAATGTATCTTATAATTTTTATTAACAATATTAAAGTCAATACTAGAAATTTTAAGTTAGATATTTTGTAATAAATTGATTAATTATAAATTTTTACTGATGTGCAGAATATTAGGTATTAATTTTAAAAATTAAAAAAGTTTTATTTGTTTTTGAATGCTTCTATGTGGAGATCGCTGCTCCACTGTTTTCACGATTTTCAACTTTCAAAGCCCAGTTACATTCATTTGTTTTATTTTTTGTTTTTCACCGTTCAGTTATTTCAGATTCATATATTTTTTCTAACGAAAACGCCCGTTTGGTAGCTTTCAGACGTGTATTAAAAGAAAAATTGGGTTCCGAAAAACTCTTGATTTCCTTTTCTACACTGAATAATCAACTCCCCATGGCTTCATTGAACACTCGTAAGTGATATTTATACTTTCTAGAAACAAAAACTGCTAAAATAGATATCAAAAATTTGAAATTATTTATAGCTGACGAAACCGAATAAAAATATATTGGGTACTAGATTTGTAGTTTTCAGTTCTTCATTTTCTCAATTACATGAATTTGATTTACATTCATTTTCAGTCTCTGAGAAAGTTGATGTTTTTATTTATTTATTATAAAAATAAAATAGACATTCGTTATAGGTTGAAAAATTGTTAAATAAAATTGTAATTAAAAAACGAAGATTTCTAATTTTGTTTTTATATTCAATTAAAGAAACGGCTCCTGATCCAATGGCTTCTAATATTTTTGCGTTAGTTTGGGCAGCTCTTCAAAATACTTACGAGGGCACAAATGTCCCAAGAACAGTATCAAGACTTTTGCACTCGTATCAACCAGAGGATGGCATTATCGCTTATGAACGTCTTCTTCGGAAACTTTATGTCCTTCTGAAAGATTTTGAGACCAATGGATTTCAAATTCTTGTTTCGATAATTCCACCTCCAACAAATGTTCTGGATACTAAAATACAAGAAGTTTTCCAAAAATCAACAGGATTTTCTAAAATAATCCCTTCTCTTTATCAAACGTATTCTAAAATTATATTCTAACTTTGAATACATTATTTTTAAACGAGTTAAAAAATAAATTCACATTATATTTTATTTTTTATAATACTTCTAGTTACCTGAATTCTTCAAATAAAGTTGACTCTAATGTTCAGATGAACAAGACAAAAATAAAGCCGAAACGAATTCAGATCGTAAGATTTGTCCCTAAAAAGAACAAAGCTTCAGAGAAATCTAATGGATCTATTCAGGTCAGTTACATTAAAGTAATGTTATTTTGAAGGCTCACCTGAATTCAGAAACCAAATTGAAAATTAATTTTCTAAAATAATAGAGATATCCATAGATACATATTGTTAAGATTTGAAAGTACATATATTTTTAAGTCGGTTTTGAAATTCAAAAAATGATTTTCCTGAATATCTTCGATCATTTTTATTGTATTTATTTCCTACAGAAACCATCAGATTCAGACGAATTTCGCGGTTTTCCATCTAACGAGATATCCACTACTAAAATGCATATTCAAAATGTAAATCAATTTCATGAACCTACATCTGAAAATTATGTATCGCAATCGTATCATACTTGTAATCGCAATACAAGTCAGACTGCTGAAAAAACTCAAGATCAACAAGATGAGAATTCTGGAGATCCTCTTATTACCATTCAAACGGTTGATCAAAAACATTTGGAAATCCCAATGTCGCAAGAAAATCAGTCTGAAACAACCGAGCACTATTGCACAGTCCAGGTCTATTGAATTTAATATTTTATAGCTTAAACCATACAATTTGTATAATACGAAGTTAAAATTCAAAACTTTCCTGAAAATTATTTTTATAATAAATTATTTTTTCTTAGTTATGTTCTTTGATATGTTTAGGAATGCTTAATAAAAAAAGATCAAGCTCATATCAATTCAGTAACAACAGAGGAAGAAGTTTTAAATACCGAAAAAATGGATTCTCGTTCAGAAAAAGATTTGACAAATAAAGATTTTCAAGAAACTAATAAAGATTCTTCAGAAAAGATTGAGGAACAAAATTTAAATTTTGAAATACCGAAAATACAAGAACCGAAAGAATCCAATGAAGACGAAGACTTCCTCGAGAAAGAGTTAAAAATAATGCAAAGGGCAATTCAAGAGGATATTTACAAGATGGATGTTATTCAATCACTTCAAACAGATTTTGTGAAGACAAAATGGTTGACAATCCCCCAGTACAAGGTTTTTCCTCCAGAATTCGTTGTAATTAGTTTTCTAATTCCACTTTTTAAGTTTTAAATAATAATATTTTTGCTGCAGGACCTGGAAGCAGAAGACTTAGAAGTTAACAAGGATCTAAAAACAAGTATACAAAACTTCTTAATGAGAGTCAATAAGCCAAGTAAAACTTTTTATGAGTCACATTTCTCAAAAATAAATTTGGATTAAACAACTTTTTATTATTTTAAAAATATTTTTTGAAATCATAGAATTTTTATTTTACAAAGATAAATTTTTTTTTCAGGTGCATCAACTTCATCAGAACCAAAATACTCCACCAAAGCAACTCAAACAATACTTAAGGGCGAGACATCTGCTTTCATGGATTGTTGGGAAAAAATAATGAGGGAGGTATTACATGCAGAACAAGAATTGAGTTCTTCGGATTCGAATAAAAATTCAGATCTTTCCAAAGAAAATAATGTCCAAACAGAAAATGCTTCTACATTAAAACAAGATAATGAAAAGAAAGCTTTTATGCAAAAGCCTAATCCTGCAACAAAATCGAAATCAGAAGGAGGGGCTCAGAAAACTCCGAATCAATCACAAAATGATGAAATTGTGCAGAGCAAGGAACTTGCTCTTGAAGAACTGAATCTCCGGTAAAAAAATCATTCTCTTCAAAGTTAAAAAATAAAATAAAACAATAAATGTCTGTTCCTTGTAGAGTATTTTAATTAATTTAAATTTGTTTTCCAGCCTTCAAAGAAAAAGATGTATAGTAAACTCCATCAAAATGCTGCAGCAGGCAAATTCAATATCTCATTTATTGAATCATAGAAGACAGTATTATGCTGCCTTGATGAACATTCAAAGAGCAAAAGGTACAATTTTAATGTTTGAAGTTTTTATCAAGAAATATAATTAAAATAGTTAATAATTTTATAATTCTGGTGTGTTGAATTTTAGTCGCACTGACAAATTCCGTGACAATATCGTCGACGGGAATTACAAATGATTACAACCCTTACTACCAAAAGTTTTTGCAATATAAGCAACAATTAATGGAACATGAACAACTTCTCTTAAAAACACAACTTTCGAATCAAAAACCTCGTCGAACTGTTCCTAATAATAATCAACGCAGTACAACTGTCTCGCCAAATTCCAACAAACGGAGACACCCATCATTTGGACAGCCCCGGATTCCAAATAAGGTAAGTTACTTAAGAAATGTGATAAAGTTTTCTTACAATTAAATATTGTGATATATTTAGATCTAATTAATTGATTAATTCTGGGTTTCAATATTTTTTGCAGACTCCTGCGGCTTCATCTGCAAAGAAACCTTCAGTTTTCAGGTACTATTACTAATAAATTAGATTTTAAATAATAAATTTGACATTTTCACTTGTAAAATAAAAAAGGTTAGATTTTTAATGCAATTTTCATTTTTTTTATCTCATTTCTTCGAAATCTAATTTCAAAAAAGCTGAATATTATTTTATAATAATTAAATCATTTTTTTCAAATAGTTTTTTTGCTCAAGACACAGTCACTGGAGAAATTCGACATTATGGAACAAATGAATGCGATCAACCAACGCCCAACATGAAGAAAAAGAAATTGGAAAAAATTGTTGGAAACTTGAAAAAGGCTAAAAGTGTTAGTAAGCCTCAAAGTTCGTCACCTCATTAATCTCAGAGTGTCAATTGTGCACAAGGAAATTCTATTTATAACACTCTTAATTCCTTCTTAATAAGCAGATTAGTTAGTTTTTGAAGTTATTATCTTTACGTTGCTTAAAATCGTATTACATTGCTTTATTTGATCATTTTTTTTTTTTTTCATTGCATCGCAAAAATTGCGAAATTATGTTTTCATACTTGAGAATTTAAAAAAAAATCGTATTACATTGCTTTATTTGATCATTTTTTTTTTTTCATTGCATCGCAAAAATTGCGAAATTATGTTTTCATACTTAATGAGAATTTAAAAAAAAAATCGTATTACATTGCTTTATTTGATCTTTTTTTTTTCATTGCATCGCAAAAATTGCGAAATTATGTTTTCATACTTGAGAATTTAAAAAAAAAATCGTATTCCATTGCTTTATTTGATCATTTTTTTTTTCATTGCATCGCAAAAATTGCGAAATTATGTTTTCACACTTAATGAGAATTTAAAAAAAAAATCGTATTACATTGCTTTATTTGATCATTTCTTTTTTTCATTGCATCGCAAAAATTGCGAAATTATGTTTTCATACTTAATGAGAAAAAAAAAAAAAAAATCGTATTACATTGCTTTATTTGATAATTTTTTTTTCATTGCATCGCAAAAATTGCGAAATTATGTTTTCATACTTGAGAATTTAAAAAAAAAATCGTATTCCA
>JAUEJJ010000017.1:7939626-7952793 GCA_032164275.1 Synergus coniferae | reverse complement strand
AAAAATCGTATTACATTGCTTTATTTGATCATTTCTTTTTTTCATTGCATCGCAAAAATTGCGAAATTATGTTTTCACACTTAATGAGAATTTAAAAAAAAAAATCGTATTCCATTGCTTTATTTGATCTTTTTTTTTTTCATTGCATCGCAAAAATTGCGAAATTATGTTTTCATACTTAATGAGAATTTAAAAAAATAGTTTAATTCATATAGATTAATGATGAATTTGTTAAAATATTACTAACAGGTAGTACTTAATACTCAACTTATTGAAATAATACATTGTCATTTATTACGTTACTAATACTTATTAAAATCTTATATGAACACGTATGTTGTTTAATCTCATTATCGTATTCGACATTATTCAAATCAATATTCGATTCCTCCATCCCGAGGATTCGATTTTTGATCCTGATTGGGTTAATAGAGTATATACTATATATACACTAGTATCGTATCAAAAGACAACTCATTTTTACATCCCGATTAGTAAACTGTGTAACCAATGTTATCGCGCATAGCGTCAGAGAATAAGTGGAAGGAAATTCTGAATGAATATGACTCAATATTGATATCGTAACCAGGAAAATAATCAAAGTTTCCAATGTTGTGCAATGCTCAATAATAAATCTAAATTGAATTGGATTGTACTTTTAATGCGATATGTATGCACTAAAAAAAGACTTAATGTCACTAAGTAATAATTGATGATAATGACTAATGAACGCCTTATTATATATTGTCAATCAACACGACAATAATTAAGTCGTCTTAATATACCTGTTTGTACAATCGGACGCTTTTCCACACAGATTTTTATTTTTAATATTCACAGTGAATATTTCTTTCTCTTTTTATACCTTTGAGACCAATATACTATTTCTGTACAAGCACATTTGTACACTCATCGTCATATATGCCTTAACATTTATCATATTCGCATCTCACTCCCTCAAATTTGAAACAAACGAAAGGGAGTGAGAGACAAATGTTAAGGCATATATGACGATGAGTGTACATATATGTAATATCGATTCTGCGCACGATTTAAATTTTTATCAATTTCAAAAATTGTAAACTCTTGAAAGAATTCGAGAAAAGAGTCTGCAAATTTTTTCATTTCGTATGAAGCTATTGAAGCCAATAAAACCGACATTAAGTGCAACATTTCTATTTCAGTTTTTGAAAAGATCGTCGGTTTTATTATTTGAATTTCTTTGATACAAGGCATTCTGCTGTTTTTAACTTGCACTTCTCCTTTTTAAATTTGAGTTTTCTAGACTATTGAGCTCTATCTAATATTAAAAATAAAATATTTACACCTCACAAACAAACGCTTAAAAATTGATCACGAGGTCTAGTAAAATAAATATGTAGTGAATCCAAAAATAAATGAAAATTCTTAAAATCGAATTTCTTATAAGTATATTTAAAGTTTTAAACTTTTTCATTTTAGAAGGTCTGAATGAAATTCGTGAAAAAGTGAACCAATGGCGACAAAGCGAGTCAATATGATAAGACTGATTCCTTAAAAAACGCAAGTGCAGATACAAATATTCGAGAAATGACTAGACTCCGTTTCGTTTTACAAGCTACAATCTTAAAATTACGAACTTTTTTAAACTTATAGGTAATTCTTTGGTACAAGAATGGAATGAAATGCACGAATACTTTCTTTCCCTACCTTCTTAAAATATTTCTCCAAAATTTTTATGATTTCAAAAACACTTCAAGAATAACACACAAATATTGGCAGTAAAAATGTACACAAGGCCAATCTTTATACAAGATTTTTGAACGGCTTTTGTACAGAATCTAAAAAAAATATCAAAATTTTTGGTTTAATGTTTAAACATTGTTTTAAAAACGAAATAACATTGCTTTTCTCAAAACCTCTTCTATTTTATATTTAAACTCACACGACATAAATTTCACATAAACCCTAAATTATAAAATTCACACTACAAACTGACAAAGAGTTTCGAAACCATTTTCTCTAGTTTATGTATCCCTGACATAATTTCCTATGTTTTGCAGCCTATATTTTTATGAATTAATTGATTCTTGAATGACATTTTTTGTAGATTCTGTTTTTGAAAGCAGTCACCCCTTCATTGAATTACATAATTCCACTATTGATTGAATCTTATCTGCATCGAGTTAAAGAATCAATCGAAGATAGTAGAATTTTCAATCATGACTAGCATTTAATTGTTGTTACCAAACAATTATTAAGCAAACGTGTAGGGATCGAGAGTTTTGCTGGAGCATGGCTGAACGTCATCTGGAGGTGGACGCCACTTTTTAGACCACATCGCGGTTTGAACAACGGTCACGTCAATCGTCTCGGACTTCCCATTGCTCGTTTTTGGTTCGACTTCCCAGTTTAAACCGTTTTCGGTTACTTCAATTTGCCTCGCCTCTGTCATATTCCAATAAGCTTGAATATCATTACTCTGAGGTTTCGACGATTTCACATTTGTTGTCTTCGTTCCAGCATTCTTCGGAGTGGAACGTGACTGAGGTCTATCGATATTCTTTAAAGGAAGTTTCTGTGGCACCACTCGCTTTGGTTTTGGTTCCTCGAGGCTAATGCTTGTTCCTGTTTTACTAGCGGAAAGACTTCCATTTCCACCTATGCTACTCTCATCCTTCTTTTTCCTTCGTCTTCTCCGTTCGGCTTCGAGGTCCTCTTTCTTGGTTTCTTCATTGTCGTCATCGTCGTTTAAGAAATGCTGCCTCGCAGATGCCCAGTGATCTTTTCTGTTTCCGGTTTTGAACCTGTTTTCGTAACTACTAGTACTATTACCCCTGTGACCGTTGTTTGAGTTTGCGTTGCTCTCAGTGTTGCGCTTCTTAGACTGCTGACCCTTCCATCTGTTAGGACTTTTATCCTTTAAGGTCGCCTGGAATAAAGAGAAAACAAATAAACATTAGTTCACTTAGATTTACTTTTAAGATTATTTCTTCTCAAAATTTGAGTGCGTCATGTTTACCCCAGAAGATGTAGAATTGTCTACGGGTTTATATTGTTGATTAGTTGAGTCTTCGTGACCAGCTGCACCCTTGCAATTTGATGCACCCCGTCCATGAAGCCACGAGAGGAGAAAGGAAAGTAAAGCACAGGAGAGACCGAGTCCTGCTGATGCTGATAATTGTGATCGAGTACGACGAGGAACCCAACCACCTCCATGGTATTCTAATACTGAGCTCACTAATAATGCACTGCTGACTACATAAGACACTCCCAGACCAGTGAACATCCATGTATTCTGAAATAAATCAAAAGAAAGAAATAATAAGAGTTTTATTAAAGATAAAAGAAAGAAAGGTTAATTTGTCGAAGGGTTTGCTTACCAGTCTAGACCAGTTCAAAGGAAAAAAATAGATGATGTGTGAAATATCTAGGAAGAGAAGAAGAGTTGTGACTAGGAGACAAAAAACGGCGACGAAGATCATGAATCTTAAACGTCCAACTAGAGGCAGCATAAAAAGGCTGACCTTGGCAGTGCCCGAACTGCATAGAGTCGCCAGACATGCTGCTGAAGATATCTGAAAAATAAGAAAGAATTTAATATTATGGCTATTTAGTATTTGGGACGATGTTGGGCAAATATTTTGTATATTGCAATAACTATACATACCAGTAGCAAAAGCCTGATGACTCCAGTAGAAGTTCGGAGATGGCCTTGAATATCGCAATACAAAACTACGTGACTGGCTCGAGGCCATGGCAGTGTATTTGAAGATCCATGTCCACCCTGCCCATAATGATAGTTGGCATGTGAGTCCCAGGAGTGGACTGTGGAGTGGATTCCTGGCGAATCCAGCTCCGAAGACTGGGAGCTGATTCGCCCCCCTGTTCTACTGCCCGCTATAAATATATAACAAAACAACATAAATATTTTACAAGATAATCTATTTGCTTGAATTTTTAACTATGCTCGTAAAGTACCAATTTCGAAGTCTTGAATATCCTCGGGTCTAGAATACGCAGTGGGAGGCTCCAGGTCGCGAATTTCTTCCAAAAGGAGTACCTCTATTTCGTCGGCTGCATATAAATCCGAGACAGACCGAAGGTGATGCCGAGAATCGCTCATCACTTAGGCGTGCTCGCACGCTCGCTCCTGCCTTTTTGCCGAGCTTTCGATCCACTTGGTCTGCGAATGAACAACATTCGTCGACTGCATGAACCAATAACGAATCCATTCATCCATCAAACCCTTCTGCAATTCTCAAACTGTCATCGACAGTTTCTTCTCTTTTTTGCCACCACTGAAAAAAGAAATTGTTTTCATTATTGATTAAGCTTTAGAATTTTTTACAGGTTTCTTTTGATAAATTCTTGTTTCAATAATAATATATTAATGAAACCAACATCAATACTTTTAATACATTCTTTAAATCTAAGTGCATATTTTGAAATAGCTTATTCTACATTCAACGTTTTATTTACATTTTATTACACAATCATAAACGCATTTAAACTCAAATAACAATCTATCCACTTTAATTAACCCAAATCTAACCAAAACGAAATAAGACTGAGAAAAATGCTCCCTCAAGTATTTACTCAATAAATATTTAAAAGATAATTTTTTATCAAAATATACGGCAATACGGCCTAAATCTCAACAAAACTCTTTGCACGCCCAACCTCAAAATTTGTAAATTCACCATACACCAATTAATCGTCCAAAATGCCATAAAATTGTGTTAAATTTCCAATTTACTTCTACTTTGCATACATTCAATTCTAAAAAAAGCAGAAAACACGAACTTTCGACAAGAAACCTCAAATTCGAAAAAAGCGTGTTTGCTAATTTAATCAAAATTGCAGACTCGTGCGTACTGAGTGCTGACAGAAGAATGCTAAATAAATAGTACAATGAAAATCTTACCTCAACTCGTACTGCTCCTCGGTGGCCTGTAGATCACATTTTTTTAGAGTTTTTGAAAATTATCTTGCTGTCAATTCGAAGAACAGCCGCCATTGTCCGTCTATCCATCACACATTTCGCTATCACATCCGATCCTCTATGTCACGAAGACGACGACGACCTAAAAACGATGAAACGCGTTCATTGTAGTTCATATTGATCAAATTATTCTGCAAGCTTTTTTATAAAGGATAAAGGATTTGTTCAAATATATGAATAAATGTTTACATATAGTATAATAAATTCACCATTGATTTTAAAATTCAATTAAAGCAATTCAAAATTTCTAAAAATTACATTTGCAATATACCGATTTTTCAAAAATTGATTTAAAGAGTAAAGAATTTATATAGAAGTAT
This sequence comes from Synergus coniferae, assembly GCA_032164275.1. NCBI lineage: Eukaryota > Metazoa > Arthropoda > Insecta > Hymenoptera > Cynipidae > Synergus > Synergus coniferae. Next base: position 7,947,489 of record JAUEJJ010000017.1, on the reverse strand, counting down.
TTTATGCAAAAAAATCAAATATTCATTTATTAATACATATTCATATATTCTAAAATTTATAATACTCAAAATGATTCCCAGAATGGAAATCTGTTTATAAACAAATTTGACAGATGACAGCTAAATCCGCAAAATCGAGTTCTAACCTCAAAAAAATCGGTGTTTTGCGTCTTTTGAAGTTATTAGTTAGGGAAGAAAAAGAAAGATGACGCCTAACAGGCACCAATTTCAAATGTGGGTAATAAATATGTATTCATATTAAAACAATTTTTGTTAATAATTTAGCAACAAATATGATTTTGAAAGAGACAATTAAAATGATTCATTTTTCAAGTACATAAAAATAAACTATCTGTAAACATTTTATTTTTATTTAAATTTAAAATAAGAGTTGAAAGTTATTTGTCCTAGCGGATTTTTCAGGGACTAGTGGTTGCGCCCAAGATTTTTGTGTCGACTGCTATTTTCAATATGGCTGCCACGTCTAATGTTAATCTGTCAAAATGAAACGTCAGACGACTCTTCGTTGACATTTGACTTATGCATGTTGTATTTTAGTAGTCGTTGAAAACAACAAAAAGAAATCGTTCAAGATGAATGCATAGTAAGTACTTTTACATATTTTTTCTTTAAATAAAAATAGATTTATGTAATAAATCTCTTTTCAATGCTGATCTCTAGTCCTACGTGGAAATCTAGCACAAAACTTTATCAAATAAATGATAAGGCACGACTTCCGTAATTCCAATGCCGGAATTCCGTAATTCCTTTTGTGATAGGAATTATTAACTCCTCGTAGTCTTTTATTTTTCGACAATTCACTACATTTCATTTTTTATCTTGTACAAGATATATTTTAACAATTGTTTTCTTAAATTTTGTTTTTATGTCCCGAGAGTGCCATTTCGTACGGTTATTTAAGTGTCTAAATTGTGATGGTATCATTTAATTTAGAACTCTTTATAAATAGGGATAATTATTTTAAAAGTTTTGTAATGTAGCTCGAAGTTTTCTTATTTTTGTAATGGGTGGACAAGACAAATATACATTTGAAAATCTTTTTAAATTGCTTTTTTTACGTTTTATACAATTTTAAATAATAAAGATCATTAAATTTATATTTTAGCGATAGAGGAGGGGCAGGAATGTCAGGAATATCAGGAAATTCCTTTGATCGATGGATTCAACGGTCCAATATGGACGATTCAGCTATAACTAAAATGCAACATCAGTTCTGGGTGACAAAACAAACTCTCTCTCGAAAACTTGGAAAAAAGGAGGATGAATGTATCGTTTCTTCAGACGCGGAATTAGATGCGAAACTGGCCTTGTTTCAGAGTATTCAAGAATCGTGTGCATTTTTACAAAGAGTCATAGATAAATATCAAGAGCGATTATGCAGTAAGTCTTTATATTTCCAAGTTACACGCAAAATACTGCATCATTTTTTATAAATTTTATTATTTTAATCTTCACTTGATGTAATAACATAATTTTTCCAGATCTGGCCCAGGAAGAAAACTCAATGGGTCGATTTTTAAAAGAAGCTGGAAAACAAGATAAAACGAGAGCAGGAAAAATGATGTCAGCGGTTGGCAAATCCCTTTCGTACTCTGGGCAACAACGCCTTGCTCTTCGAGCGCCTTTAGTTCGACTCTATCAAGAGGTTGAAACTTTTCGACAAAGAGCAATTGAAGATACTTTGCAAAATGTCCAGGCCTTAGAAAAAGCAAGAACAGAATATCGTGCCGCTCTCAATTGGATGAAAAATATTTCTCAAGAATTGGATCCAGACACTACCAAACAATTAGAAAAGTTCAGAAAAGTTCAAACTCGTGTAAGGAGGTAGGCTTCTTTTTTTTAAACCTTATCCCTTATCATAAACGTAATCATAAAATCATTAACCATCGTCAACCTTAATCACCAATTTTCTCTTGGCCAAAGGGGGAAAGTTTCTTTCGACAACTTGACACTCGATTGCCTTCAAAAAGTGGACCTCCTAGCAGCAGCGCGTTGCAATATGTTTAGTCACGCATTGGTTTTATATCAAAGCACCCTTCTGAATTTCACTAAAAAATCCACACAAGCTTATTCGACAATAGCTAATAGTTTTAAGGGATACCAACGTTATGATTTTATGGTTGTGCGAGAACTTGCGGAGTCTTCTACGAAATTAGCAAGAGAAACTGGTGGAGACGATGATATTGATGACAAAGACAAGTACGCAGTAAACAATTTAGAAATTCCTTGCCTAGTTTAACTTTGAATTTTTGAATTAGCAATTTAGTGTTTTTCATTTTATAACCCGCAAAATGGCAGGAAATTTTTTCCGAGATATCAGTGCCACCCAGAATTTATTTTTCTCATTACTAACACATCATTTTTTAAACTTTAGATTATTATTCTTCGAAGACTATCACGATAGCGTCGAAGAAGCTCAAGAAGCTATAGTGGATGAAGCAAAGTCCGACAAGAAGAAGGACGAGAAGCTTCTGGACTTAGGAAATGTTTCTCAAGACATGCTTGAATTAGAAAAACTCGATTTGAGTACTACTTCGAAAAACGAAGTTTCCCAAACTTCTAAATTCCAGACAAATAAAGAGTTTGAAGATTTTTTTTTGAATTTAGTCCCAAACAAAAAAGATTCCTCAAAAGAAGCAGAAGAAATTAAGAATATTTCAGAGCTTGAGAAAAGTATAGCTGAATTGGATTTGGCCATGGATTCCTTCAGTGGCCCTACGGGTTTCGATTTTCCCTCTAGTCCTTGTTTGACGCCACAGACGCCTCTAAATCCAAATCCAAATCTAAATATAAATCTAAATCAACCACAACAACCACTTGAGCAAATGACTTCTGAAAACCTTGATTTGTTGAATGATATCCTAAATGGTGGGCCAAGTGCGAACATTGAGTGGGATTCCGTTGGAGATGATACGTTTTTACCACCAGGAATTTTGAAGCAGAGTTTGGGTGATGCATGCCTTCCTACTGAACAACAGAAAAAAAAATCAATGAGCAGTGATACTGTAAGTAATGAAAGAAATATAAAGCATGAACAAACTTTTTATTTGGAAACAGTTTAATTCGAAATATTTCAATTTAGTTTTTTTTTTTCAATTTTAAGAGTCTTTTAGTTTAGAATTATTCATTCTTAATGGTTTCCATTTCTAGATACTGCTATTATCGCTAAAATTTAAAATTATACAATTTTTTGGAGTTGTCTATAGAAGAATCATATATTTGATTTATGCAGAAAAAAGATCATTTTTATTGATAAAAAGAATTTTTTTATAGAAGAGAAATAAAAGCAGAAAACAGAAGGGCAATTCCTGGTTGGATTTGTTCGCAGAGTTGGATCCTCTTGCCAATCATTCACTGGAGAATCTCTCGAAGGCTAATAATGCTCCAGCTTAGTTTAAGAAAAAAGAATCTCTTAACAATTCGAAAGCAGTTATTCGTAATCATGTTGTTAAAGCCTGACAACAAGATTAGGAACAAAGGAACAGAATGCGACAAATCAATTTAATCGATCGAAGGTTTTTAAATATTTGAATAATAATATTACGTCCAAGTAAAGTTACCTATTAAGTGCTTCTCGAATAATCAAACACTTCATTTCTTTATTTATTTGGTATTGCAAAAAACATTCCATGTTCATGATTCCAGAAGTACTTACAAAGAAAAACGTAAACCTTAATCAATTTCGCGAACTATAAAAGAGTTTATACCAAAGATAAATATAATAAATACTTTATACCAAAGATTATAGGTGTAAAACTGATAAGAATCACAACCTTCTTGTTTTTCTTCCTCTTGCATTTAAATATCGACGAAATTACTTTGTACATTTCAAATGAGTATAAATGTTTCACTGAACTTTTAAAATAAACGGATAATCGAAATCATCATTTTAAGAAACTATATTACGCTTCGTGTCATGTCTGTAAAATTAACCACAAAGGGTTGTAACAAAAATAAAAGAAGCGGTGCAAAGATACACTTTTTTAAATGTATTTACTACTGTTAACTTTCCTATTTTGTTTTTATTGTTGGTAATTCTGTTAACTGTTAATTTAAGAAAGCTCAAATTTGGTTTTTGTTACTTACGGAGTGTAAGGAGCAACAAATCTTCATTCAATTATATTGCACGAGTCTCGAATCGAAAGCAATTAAGATTTGCTTACTGCTTCCGATGCAGGTATTAAAAGGCCTACTTTGATTTTTATTCGAATTTCAAGACTTAATTTTAATGAATTACGGATTCACGGGATCACAGTGTTAAGTTGAAATTTAAAATATTACGGCTAATCCTAGCAATTGTACAAAACCTAACGCTGTTTGGCGAGCGGTTTGAGTTCAGACATCGATAAACTGCGCTAGGGCTGTTTTAACTCTGAAACCAGAAATAAACTCATTAGTTTAAAAACTAATTTTAATGGCTTGTTAAGAAATTTCTTTGAATTTAAGATTTTTGTGATAGAGTTTTTAAAATTTCGAGTTTTTAAATCCTAATATTTCCAAACTTGGAAACTTTTATTAACTTCCAGTTACTGCTAAAAGTAATTGTATCATTCAAAATATATTTTTACTTACTTATCGAAGAGCTGCGAGTCTTTCGTGTGACGTAACTGTTGTAAGATTCGATAAAGTCCTAATTCTCGTAAGCGAACTTGTCTCTGTGCGGCACCAGGTTCGTCTTTCCAGACTAGGTTGCACACACAGAAAATTGCTGCAACTTGTAGCTTCACGTTACTGTGCATCTTTAAAATGAAGAATCGAAAATCAAAATTCAAAATCACCTGTTTTTCTTTCTACATTAAATATTGGGATCTGTAACTGTGAGGACGCTACAGTAGATTTATCCTCTTAAAGCTATTATTTGCGTTTTCTGTACAATTTCAAATTCCAATTAACCAGAAATACATATGATCTACAAACCATATAGTCCATAAGTTTCTTGAGCACATCCTCATTGGCCATTATGTGATCTCGTGCACGATCGCCATCGGCCACATTAGCTAGGATACAAAGAGCTTGTTCCTTAACGTCAGCAGGGTGCTCGGGATCCTCAAGGACAAGTATAACTGCTTGCATAACATGAGCTGCATGTTCTCCCATTATGCGGTCGATGTGAGCTTTGGTGGAGAGTAGATTTCTCAAAAGACCTAATGTTTTCATAAGCACTGCAAGTTCAGGATCAGCGAGCAGGCGAAAAATCTGATCTGTCCCTAAACAAGTAAGTATCTGGGACTTCACCCTTTGCTCTGCTTGGAAAGCTACATTCATCAAGGCCCAGATTCCGTTGAGACGTAAGGCAGGATCCGGGCGTTTGGTGAGAGAACAAAGAAGCTCGACTCCTCCTGATTCGAGAATCGGTTCTTTGCTGGGACTGAATTCAAGTAAAAGATTGCATAAAGTACTGGAAGCAACTGTTAGCAAGTCTTCCTCGCCTTCTCCTCTACCTGAAATCAGATTGGTAGTTGGAACAACTATTTAAGAGTGTTTATTGAACTATGCGAAGCATTTTGAGAGATTCAGTTCTAATTTAATGTAAACTTACCTTCTAACCCCTTATCTGCTCCGTGTAACAACTGCATCAACGGTCTCCAAACAGCGTGGTCCTGAAAAGTGGTACGGAGTTGTTGAACACTTCTAGATAGAGAATGTAAACATCTAACTGCGGCTAACCGAACTCGAGGACCACCAGGATCTTGAAGCCCAGAGACGACGTGTTCCATCAGACTCTGAGTTTCAATAATTCTCTTGCGAATATCTTCATCGTTCGCTCCCAAGGATGCAAATGCTCTGAAGGCTGCTTGTCGCATGTCTTGAGATAAAGTCGCATCTTGAACCTGATAAATAGAATTAAAAAATGTTGTCTAAACAAATCTTAATTTAAAATACATAAATACAGTAAACAAAAAATTAAAAATATAATAAAATATGAACTTGTAAATTAAATTAACCTGGGGATGTGGCCTCAGAAATTCAGCTAAGGTAGGTATAAGATGATTACTAATGGAAGCCAAGCGCTGCAAGTCAGTATCGACTTCAGTTAGATAAGCTAAAGTCTCCGCAGCCGCTACTCTTTCTCGAGGAGGCCTATCTCGATGGCAAAGCCTTACGAGACAAGGCAAGGTTCTGTAAACGACCCTGGGATCCGTCGAAGAAAGTGCGCCCGCTCTATGCATATAAGCTACGCATCGAGCGGCTTCAAGTTGAACTAGTGAACTTTTCTCGCGTCCCATCAACTGTCCTAGAACCGCGGGAACGAGTCTACCTTGTGGAGTATTGTTAGTTGAGGCAGCAGCGACCATGGCAGACACAGAGTGATTTTGATAACACATATTAGCTAGACAAGCCAAAGCTGGTAACTGAACTTCAGATAATGCGGAATCCAACTGAACAGCTAGTGTCTCGACAGCACCTCCTTTGGATAAAGCATTTTGCTCCTCTGCAGTCTGAAATTTTAAACCATATATATGAATTAAAAAATTAGCTAATCTTTGTGTCTATTTTGCGGTAATTCTATATTTTTTGAACAAATAAACATTCTTTCCCTATTTTCTCTGAGAAATGAAAAATACCTTGCAAGCTGTTGTTAAAATAGTAGCAATGCAAACTTGACAGGTAACAGACCGACTCGCTAGTGAAAGCAGTCGAGGTACAAGAGCAGGATTTTGATAAATAGTGTGGACGGGAGCTGCTGAATGTTGGAAAACAGTGCGTAAACATCGCAAACATGCTTCCATTAATAAGTCGTTGACTTTCGCTTTTCCATCAGCAGGAGAATCTGGGACTGTCGTGGTAAGAAGCACTTGTAAAATCAAGGGCACGACTCCAAGTTCTAGCAGTGCCAAAACATGCTGATCAGTTCCTTTTGCCAAAGAACCCAATGTAACTGCAGCCTCAAGTCGAATCCGATCATTTATTGTACCAGACGTGTCTCCCAAAAGCTGTAATAATCGAGGAACAACCCCCTGGGCAATCACTGAACCCTTTTGACGATTACTTCCAATCACAGAATTCTTCAGACACCTGTTAGAGTTTGAAAGTAAAAATTCAGGATTAGACTTTATTTAAATGCAAGTTACAAGATATAATATCGAGTTTAATAATAAAAATTGCCTTGCCAATGTATTTTATGAAATTTTTTATCATTTATAATATGTAGATAATTAATAGACATTACATCTTTAGTAAATTAATCAATTCTACTATATACGCAGTTTTACTATAACAAATTGCACAAAGTCTATAAATAGCTTGGTAAACTAAAATCGAAAATAGAATATAGATTTGAAAAACTAAGGCTCTCCGTATTTTCATGTGGAAGATATGTATAGATAAAGAAACTCAAAATGTCATTGAAGAGGAAAATGAGAGTAAATTCAATCTTGGATAAAAAGTATGTGCAATAATAGGATTTTGAAAATATTTTGAGGTTATGTTAATTAGAAAACTTACACAAGGGCGTCTAAACACTTTTGCGGATCCAAGGAGTAAAGTTCATCAATGTAGCTTCTTGAACTTTCTACGTCCTGTAATAGATAATAGAATGATTTGATTTTTTGAAAATAAGAACCTTGCTTGGTAAAGGGCCGGTGGAGCCCTTGAGAAGCTTTTGACAATACATGATTTCAACTTACCATAAATGGCTGCATCACCGAGACCATCGTTTTCCTATTCTTTTTCACATAAATATCGCTTTCTGTAAAAAAACTATGTGTTTTTGAAAAGGTTTTCACGAGAAAATTTGATTATTGAAGGAAGTAGACGATATAGAGTTGTCACTACGACATGTACTACATGTGAATAGTTTGCATATATAGTGCACATTTAAATTTACTATATGTACATACA
>JAUEJJ010000017.1:7923600-7939526 GCA_032164275.1 Synergus coniferae | reverse complement strand
GAGCAGTGGAGTTTCACGCGTTCACGTGACCTGCACCGAAAAATTGTACACTCTCTCGGTGTTATGACGTCAGAGGCATGCTCCGTACTAGAACTGACTAGAACGGAGCAAGATTGGAGTACTTACACAATACACTCTCTCAGTGCAGACTGCGCAGAGCAATCCATGATCCAACGAGCAATCTGTCCAGTCCAGTCAGCACTGTCAGCAGTTGCACTCATGTTGCACTTACTCGGAGCAGGGGCAGAAAAGAGCAGATAACCGAATTCGCTATTACATCCATGTGCAAATTCTTATTGTTTGTATGCCTGAATTCTGATATAATAAATATCTAGGGTAGACTAGGATCTCTAACATAAAAACTGCATAATGAGTAAGTTTAGTGTTTGATATAAATCACCCACAAATTTTTAATAATTATTGAATTATTACAGAAATATATGGTCATTCATATAATATGCCTTAACATTTGTCACTAGGATTTCACATGTAATTCAATTGTTTTCAATGTAAAATCCTAGTGACAGTTGTAATTCAATTGTTTTTTATGTAAAATCCTAGTGACAAATGTTAAGGCATATATGACGCGATGAGTGTACTTAACAAATATAATTTTTATGTTTACAGACACATTACCGAACAATTTTCAAGGAAAGGATATTTTTGAACGAATGAACTTTTTGTATCAAGTACGTATACGTAAAAATAAGTGAATTATTGTATTATTAAATTAAATTCCCGTTTATTCTACAATCTACTCAAAGATATACTTAATTCTGTTTTTTAAATTGATTTTATTTAAATCCGTATACAGTTAATAGATGTAAAGTTGAGTTAATAATTAGAGTCCAATTTCTTAAAAGTCAGTTAAAAATATTCAAACAATTAATTTTCAGGCGAGTCAAAGTGTGATTAATAAGAATCTGACCCTGGCCTCACACTACAATTCCTTAATGATTGGTTGTGCTAAGAAAGGAGTGCTTCGAGTGTAAGTTATTTAAAATCAGAAAATGATATATAAAATTTTAATCTTTATGAATCTTTAAAGAATATAATATAATCAATATTCTTTTCAGGGAACCAGATATAAAAAGAACCATATGCAAAGCCTGTCAATCTCTTCTTGTACCTGGGAAAACAGCAAGAGTGCGATTGGTATCAAAATCAACGAAAGCTGTAAACTGGACTTGCTTAGCCTGTGGAAGCAGCAAAAAATTTCCCACAAAAAAAGTAAATAAACTCTGGTGGGATCAACCGGAAGCTATACGCTGTGTCTTCGATTACACTCCAAAGCCTCAAATAGAATGTTTAAAGTCGAAGATTAAATCTTCTAAATCCACTTCGGAAAAGGAAATCAAGATAGAAAAAGATCCAACAGAAAAGGAGAAAGAATATATCGATAAACATAAAACCTCATGTTCATCTTAGAAAAAAGTTCTTTTTCAGTTTCAATTTTTTTATAATTCAGAATCCCTGTGATATTAATTTTTTAAATGCTTTTTAAATAAATTATGGTGCTTATAATCATCTAGTTCTTGTATCAAATTTCTTTAATTACTAATCCTTTCTAAATTATCATTTTAGGACATTGAAATAATTTATAACACATACATACAGTATGAATATTTTATAATAATCACTTACATAAAATATGTTACAATATTACAATCAGTTCATGATTAAGAAACAGAGAATTTCTTCACTACCAGTGATAATGATAACCATCTAACAATAATATAATGACAATGGATTGTACTAAATGTTCTATTATGATCGTGTTACTTATTCGATTATGAGCTATTCGTACGGTGTGAGCCGTTCGCAGTAACCTTCGAAAATCGAATTGCATTTGAACGGGGACGGCACAAGAGACAAAATACTTAACAGAGAAAAGAAAATAAAAAAAATGAGTGCCCCTTTGATTCTGGATACAATGAGATGGTCTCGATTCTCTCGTGAAAAAACGCAAGCACTCGAGATTCATTGCGAACGACAACATCTTTTACTTAACTATGATATGACTATGTCCGCCCATCGTCTCACCCAAAGGTTAAATTAACCATTAATTATGCTTCTTAATAAGATTCAATCACAGATTTGTCAGGTTAAAACAGACGCTGAATCTTTATTCAACTAAACAACATACGTAACGAGTAATGAGTAACGGTGGATATTTTCCTAACTCGGCAGTGATAACCACATTTATAAAAAACAACTTAGCATATAATATATAAGTTTGCAAAGTATGTAAAATTACTATACATAACGACGAAATAATCGCAAAGTAGAAATGGGCTGGACGGAATCTACACATTTAGCTATACCAGCGTCACTAGTAACTGATTAAATTGATCTTCACCCTACAATTAAATTACAGGATGAAAGTGCCAAAAAGTGAAAGAAAAGAAGTACCGACATTGTGCGAATTAAATTTCCCTAGTGCAACTTTTATGTTCTTCTCTTTCACTCTGGATTCAACCTTTCCACTTTCCGTAAAATTTTCGTGAAGCGTAATTTTTCTAAGATGCATGGATTTCACGAAACTCTTATGAAAGTTATCGTTTTCAAGTTCCCAAACTCAAAAACTTGTGTAAAAGATAAATCAGTTACTGGGACAGTCGTGTATACATATATTTGTCGTGCCAAGCTTCAGTGTCACAAATACTGTCTTTTGAGCTTTTATTTCGCTTCCTCTTTTCACAAACTTTAGTTTGGCATCGTACACATATATACATGTACATAATATTGGCTACAAGGAATGTATACGTATGGTTTCATTAATATCAACTCTTATCATTCTCAGTTTGAATTATTCTTACAACTGGCATTTCACCTTCGCTTAAAAGTGATGATTTCGTATAAAAAGTATGATGGATGATAATCTAACGATCATGTTATTTTGCTTGATAATTGATACTCAGAAATCAAGTTTCTAATACTTTTCTGGGACCACCCGTAACGAAAACTTAAGCGAAGGTAAAAGCAGATTCTGAATTAATTGTCTAATGAAACACAATCTTATTTTATGATACAATGATGAAAGAATGCGATTAAATTCGTTGAAATTGGTTTCTAGAAGCGCTCTAAATTTTCTGGAAGCTCAGTCTTCTCAGAATTAATCGAAAATGGAAATAATGAAAAAGTGAACGCCAGTACTTACACGGAAGATTAACCATACTACCCGGTTATTGTCAAAGTGGCACAACCATGCAAGTGCAGTCGTTCTGTTTTTTCGTAAAACGCATACGAAAAAAGGAGGAAAAATTGAAAGCGAGCTCACAACAAGAAAATGGAATTAATTTCTCACACAAGCCCAGAAACAAATTGGGGCTGGCCATCACGATCGAGAGTGAGTTGTGGCATTACATTTGCCGATGGCTGGAAGGTGGAACCTTGGAAACCCATTGCAGCTTCATACATCTGAAACGAGAGACGCTTCGTTGAAGGGCTAGCCCTTGTCGGTAATAATCCGAAATTAAAAAACATGGCTCACGTTGCGATTTCCAGGCAAAGTTGTGTAGTCGGGAGTTGTTGGGCGATGCCTGTTAGTTGGTAGCGGATGTTGAATTGTTGCATAAGTGTTGTCTTGAGATGTATCGCCCATGCCAATGCTTACATTGCTTCCACGTCTCTCAGGTCCAAGACCACCTTCTGGTTCACTAAATACCTGCATTGTTAACTCTTGTTCCTCATATAATTTTAGTTTCCTGAAAAATTCAAGAAATAATAATTTGAGTATTAGAGTGAAATATTAAGGATTATTAATTCAGAATATATACAACAAATTTAAACGTTCTCACTGTTCAATCCATAGTGGATTTTCGGTTGTATTTAGCTCGTCTATGATCTGCTTTTTGATTAAACCATCTTTCTTCCTGATGTCATTTGGAACGGTGATGACCCTAAAATTCATAGAAGATATAACATTGAACTTATTTATAATTTGAAAAATTAATTAAATTAGAGAGTTTCATTTTCTCTAGATGCCGATTTCGTCCTTGAAAAAATATATTATCGAAATCAGCGATTGAAAATTGCTTAAAAATTTAATTGTTTAATTACCAGTGACGTAGACAACAGCAAACGACTGTGACTGTTACAGCACCGACTAGAAGAACGACAAGGAGAGCTATTAATGCAGCAAGAGCGGGATCGAAAGGTTCCTCCTGAACTCCTGCATACGCCGGCTGTAAATGACGTTGAGTTTTAAATTTAAAAATAAATTTTAATTTAATAAAAGTTTATTATTACATATTATCAAGTATTAACTCACCACAACATTCTCGATAGCAACACCAGCGTAGTAATGTTTTAGAAAATCATATTTGGCATCGATAACCTTAAGAACGTGAGAAATTGGGAAAATCGTTTGCGTTTTTGGATTCACGACGTGAAGGTACATGTCGCACCTAAACACAATTTAATTTTAAGACTCATTACTATTAAATTTCAATCGCGTCAGATTTTAAGAAGTCCAATCTTTTCCTTTTTACTCACCAATCTCTTCGAATATGACCAGATCCATCAACGTGATATCTAATATCGTCAACAACAACTCTACTTTGTGTTGCGTTCGATAATTCGGCGACAATTTCATCTCGTTCACGATGAACTTCTTCAGGAGGTCGAGACAAAATCACTCTTATCAGTTGTGAAGGCTCAAAGACCCAAACCTTAAAAAATATTGCAATTCAGCTCTTATTCCCAAAGTACAAATATACTCTTATTTCTAATTATTAAAATACTGTTTTAACTTACATGGACTTTAGCAGTCGTGAATCTTTCAGGAGGAGCAATTTCCTTGGCAACAACCTCGACAATAAATCTATCTTGATTATATTCCGCCATGTATCCACTCGTTACCAATTTTCCATCCTGAGTAACGTTGAAAGGACTCGGAACAATCGAGCCACTCGGTGTCTCTGATCCGTATTTGTAGAGATTCGCGCGGGCTACGTAATACTGAAGCGTCCCATTGTCACCGAGATCTAAATCAGAAGCTGTAACTTTCGCAACGAATTCATTGATGTTAGCCATAGAATTGATTCCAGCGTAGTAATCGTTGCGTTCAAAGACTGGAGGATTATCGTTTTCATCGAGGATAATTATTGTCACGTTTGTGTGGCCATGCTCTGGATTTTTGTTCGGATGATTCGAGCTTCGTGGATCAATATAGATATCTGGATCATTTGCTGCAAGGATAGAAAGCACATAGCTATCTCGCTTTTCTCGGTCAAAGGATTTATTCGTGTAAATGCTGCCATCAGACTTATCAATGTAGAAAGCAGCATCCATATTTCCTGGAAAATAAAATTTACGAATAGCAGAAAAAGTTTAGGATAATAATCAAAAAAGTAAAAAGTATTAAATTTATTTCTCACCAGTTACGATGTAATAATAAACTTTAGCATGCCTTCCTTCATCTTTATCCTCCGCCACAACTTTTCCTACGAAATAATCCTTCGGTCTATTTTCTGGTACACTAAAAGTATAATCATCTTCGAATTCAGGAATATTATCGTTCGTGTCGACTAATAATATTGTGAGTAAACGTAAAGTTTCGTAGGCAGTTGGATTTCCATGATCAGTTGCTACTAATACAAGCTGAAAATATACACAATTTATTGAATAAAATCTAGAAATTAGAACTTAAAAAACCAACAATAAATAGAAGAAAAAGTTCTAAACGAAATTGTACCTCAAATTTGTTCTTAACTTCTCGATCGAGGATTATTTTTGCACGTAATTCGCCAGTTTCTTGATTAATAATAAATTCTTCTGTTTCTTGGACGTTTTTGTTCCCAACTTTTAAGTGATAACTTATTTTTCCATTTTCTCCAGGATCTTTGTCGGTTGCTTTTACAGTCATGACAAGATAGTTCGGCACTCCAGCATTCTGAAATTAATAAGAGAATCATTTTTAAATATTCGAAAGAATAAAATTAATTGAGAAAAGTTTATTGAAAATTGTAAAAGAAATATTATACCTCGGGAACTTCAACAGTAGCGTTTGGCAATTCGGGTAAGATGAATTCTGGTTTATGTTGATTGACCGACTTTACCCTGATATCTACGTAACATGTATCAGAATGTGGACCTTTTCCCCCTCCATCTTTGGATTCGACTTCTATTCTGTAAGTACCGGTTCTTCCAAGAAGGGAAACTGCTGGGTACAAAATTCCATTTTCTGAATTTAAGGTAAAAGAATGATTTGTGTCTCCTCCTATTATTGTGTATGTAACTTCTCCATTCAGACCCTCGTCATTATCGACTGCTCGAACCTAAAAAAAAAAAAATAAAACTAAAATATAAAATATAAAATTGTGCTTTGAAAAAACTGCAATACTGCTTCAAATTACCTGCAATATAGGAGCAGGTGGATTAACTGGAAGATTCTCAGCTACAGAAGCTCTATAACTATGTTGAGTAAAGATAGGCCTGTTGTCATTAACATCTATTAACTTTACAACCACTGGAACTGTAGTTGACCTTCTAGAATCTAAAGGAGCTTCATCACTTGCCATTACAGTTAAGGTAATTTCTGGAGTAACTTCTCGATCGAGAACTGTTGCCGTTCCCACGGTAATCTCTCCAGTTTCATGACCTAAAAAAATTAAAAACCATTTACTAGTTAGAATTTCATTCATTGAAAAAAACACTTACTCAACTTAAAAATAAGAGAAATACTTTTTCTCTTAAAAACAAAAGAATAAAATAAGTCGTACCGATATTGAAATCTGAAGCGTGTTCTCCAATCAGGCTATAACTGACTTTACCAAAAGTTCCTTCATCTGCATCCACAGCTTTAACAACCGCGACATGTGTTCCTGGTGGTGAATTTTCCTCCACCGAAGCGTTGTAAGATTTTTGTTCAAAAATCGGATCTTGATCATTAACATTTATGATAGTAATTGTCACCTTTGCAGTTGAAGAAAGTTGTGGAACACCAGAGTCGTAAGCAATTACTGTAAACTCCAGCTGTTTGGTTTCTTCATAATCAATCCTCTGACTCGTTCTAACAATTCCTATAAACAACATAAAGTTAAACTTAGAAATTTTAAAAATTATAATTTATTATAATATATTACTAGAAACCTTACCAGTAACATTATCGATGTTGAAATAAGGACTCGGAGGTTCAATCGAATATCCTGCAATATTACTATCAGCATCAGTAGCCGTAAAACCTCCGACAACAGCACCAGTCGGTTGTTCTTCTTGCATTTCAATAAAGTAATTCGGATTTTCTTTTGTCCAGGGTTTAGCAAATTCTGGGGCCAAATGATTCACATCGATAATAGTGATTACCAACGTGCCTTTTCCTTGTTGCAAACTAGGAGCTGTTATATCCGTAACAACGATGCTGACACTCACAGTTGCAGCCACATCCCTATCCAAAGGTTTCACAACCGAAATTTGTCCAGTCTTTTTATCCACAGCGAAGAATTCTTTGAACGAGACTATACTCGCGTTAACTTGTTGACCGTTTCGGTCAATAGCTGTTATCGGTTCCGAAATCGCGAAGTTCAAAGCTTCTGGCTTTGGACTGTCAGGATCAACGGCTTTCAAGGTCGTGAAGACAGTTCCGATTGCTGTATCTTCTGTTACTTCAGCTCTTTGGATTTCTGGAGTGAAATAAGGTGGCTTATCGTTGCTATTTTCCACATGAATCATCAAAGTTGTTGTTCCTGTCAAACTTGGCGTTCCTAAAAAAAAAGACATCCAATGTTTAGACAAAAATAAAATTACTCAATTGTGTAAACAATTTAGATTCGAAACTGAAGGTCCTTACCACCATCGAATGCAATTACTTCCACGTGGTAAGTATTTCTTTCATCGTAGTCGAGTTTTCTAGAAACAGTGACAATTCCAGTTGTTTCGTTGATTGCAAAGTCATCAAATGCTCCTTTCTGAATTCTGTAAGTCAGTTCTGCATTTACGCCTCTGTCGGCATCAGTTGCCAATATTTCCTCGACGATGGACCCTTTTATAAAAATATTTCTTTTATATAAAATATTTTTGTACTTACTAAAACTGATAACTTAAAAGAAGGAACTTGTTAATACCTGGAGCAGATAATTCGGGGATGCTAGCTGTATAAAGATCATGAGGAAAGACAGGAGAGTTGTTGTTCACGTCACGAACAGTGATGTTTACGGTTGTATTATCGGTAAAAGCTCCGTCACTAGCTTGAACTGTAAGGACAATCCAGTCCTGACTAGAATTCGTCACAGTAACAGGACCTTTGTTAGTGATGGATATTACGCCAGTGTCCGGGTCGATCTTAAAGAGACCCTTTTCGTTACCATCAATGATAGAATACGTAATTTTAGAGGTCTTGTCCTTGTCCCTTGCCTGAACTTTCAACTCAGGCTCAAATTTCTCTGCTCCTTCGTCTACAACTGCTCGATATTTCACTTGTTGAAAACGCGGGGGGCTGTCATTTGCATCAGAGAGAGCAATCTTTAAAGAAACACTTGTTGTTTGACCTTTACCATCATCATCAGTTGCCTAGAAGAATAAAAAAAATAAAACAAATTTTAAATATACTAATTTTCGCTTGGAAATGAAAATCAGAAAAATGGAAAACAAGAATCCTACTTTATAATTTAGGAAGTACTGAGATAGTTCCTCGTAATCAAGACAAGGTGAAGTTCCTGGAGTTGGACAGGGAGCAACTGTGATGCTACCTGTTTTTTTATCAACTGCAAAATGCTCAGAACCTTGACCAATCAACTGGTAAACAATACCAGCGGCTCCAAATCTGTAAGATACCAATTATCTAAATGATCTAAATTTTTCAGAATTCTAAAATACCAATTCTATAATACAATTCAAACAGAGTAAGTTAGCAATAATAGCAAATTAAAATGGATGAGATCAAAGTCTTACCGGCCACTGTCACGATCTTTAGCAGTAATTGTTGCAATTGGACTCCCAGGGACTGCAGTTTCAGAAACAAGAGCCGTGTAAGTTGGATTTGCAAATGAAGGCGCATTGTCATTAGCATCGATAATTCCAACAGTTACAGTGGCAGTCGATGAGAGCTTCGGATTGGTTTCTAGTTCTTCTGCTATCACCTGCGAAGAATTCATCAAATAAATGCTTATAAATTTTACTTACTTTCTTCAGCAACAAATTCATGAAAGTAATATATATATATATATAATAATAATAATAATATATAACTCAAGAGGGCCAACTAGAAGTTTATTCAAGTTCTGTTTTTCTCTCAAGGGATGGAAAATTAGTGAAGTCAAGCCAGAGGCGAGAAGTAATTATATTATAAATTGCTCACTAGAATGATAAACTTCCTCTGGTTGGGATTCTCGTAGTCTAGGGAGCCGTTGATCACACGAATATTGACCGAGGTACTTCCGGTTGCTTGGGTTGGCTCGACGGCAAATGCACCAGTTATATCCTCTAATCGTAAAGAAAATACGGAATTTGAACCCTGAAAAAAGTAATTGGGAACACGGAAATTAAATTATGTTGCGCTGTATTCTTTAAAGATGAACTAACAAGTTTTCAAAATTAAATTTGCGGGATGGATATTAAAGTTATAGCCTAATTCAATTTATTTGATTTGATTTAAAAGATATGATTACCACATCAGGATCCTTGACAGTCATGTCCAAGTGTGGAAGTGAAGTACCGTCGGGAACATTTTCCGGGATTTCGATTTTGTACTCTCGCTGATTGAAAGAAGGTGGCTCGTCATTGACATCTTTAATAGTCACAGTGGCTTCAGCTGTTGAAACTGTCGACTTGTCGTTTCCTGACACACCGTCGATTACCTCTCGTGCCTTCACCGTCAGCGTCAGAACACCGGTTGAATCCTGCAGAGCTTCTCTATCCAGAGGTTTTGCTGTTCTCAGCTCACCAGTTGCAGAATCCAGAAGAAAGTAATCGAATGGGTCTGTTAAAAATTGTAAAAATGAAAATAAAGTTGGAATTGAAAGCACCAACATTTTAATACTTAAACCAAATTGAAATAGCTTAATTTTTAACTTAAGGTTTTTTCGATTTACGAAATACAATTTCTTTTTAGGAAGCTATCAGCAACTACTCGTTTTAAAAGCTGCAATTTCGAACTTTACAGAAGAAGATAAAGAAATCACATTAGAGAACAGAAGAGATTCTAAAATGCTATTTACTGGTGACGAGCTCGTAAACGATCTTCCTCGGCATGCCTCTATCACCATCCCTAGCTTTTACAGTCATGACCAAAGTACCAATTGGATCATCTTCACGGACTACTCCCGTCAGCGAATCCAAAAACTCTGGTGGACTATTTTGAATATCAGCTACTTTGATCTCAACTCCAGTAGTCTTATTGTTTGTTCCATCCTAGTTTTACAAGAAAACAAATTTAGTTATTCTTTTAATTGCAAACCATCTCATTCTATTCCTCGTTCCAACTTTAATCGAAGCAGAGTAACGCCACTGTAGCTTTTTTCCTATTGCTTCAGAAAAGTAAGAGAAAACTAAAATTTTAAGTGATAAAAAAACAGTTTGATTTTTGGTATCCAATATATCAAATCTTCGAAATAAATAATTTACTTTTCAGTAGATGGTGACATTGGCTAGACTCATAATTAGAGATAAAGAAAATGTAGTGACAGGAGAATATAGCTCCAAATGAAGTTGTTTTTCTGGATAGTTAAATAGAGTCCAAAAAGCGAAGTTATCGTAGCAATTAGTGTTTCAGGTACTATAAAGATTAATTAGTTCTTCCATTCGTTTGCATATGCGCTTCGTCTGCAATGAAGAAGTCGGAAGGAGGAAGAAGAAACAACTGAGCAATTTATATCAATTTCTGAGTTCCACTCACGCTCGCCATGAGAAGCAGCTGGTAGAAAGGCCTCTCCTTGTAGTCAAGAGGTTGTTTCAGAACCAGAGCACCCACGTACGTGTTTTCGCTTTTTTCTATATCTTTTATTCCAAACTTCACGCAAGCATCGGGAAACTGAAACATATCAAAGTCCAATAAAGTTTTATTCAATATCTTCACACTTTAAGGATATGGGAATCGTTTTTAGAAAAAATAGGGCCCTTTTGGATGGAGAAGCCTTCAAACAATAATAATAAAATTTGAAAAAGACTAGTTAATACATTTTTTGAGTACATTTTCTTTTTACGTTTATACAATAAATCCTAAAATTCTATCCACTTTTTTTTCTAAAATGCTTGCAATTTAGAGACTAAGCGTATTTTTCTCCGTGTAATTTTCTGTACTAAACTTTAGAGTTTTTTTCAAAGGAAGTTTTATTTAATGTGAGATAAAGACTGGAATATGACACTGATGGTGCTGGCTTAAAAAGCCATGATATCGTAAGTACAGGGAGATTTTTTCTAGTTTTTTCGAATTAAAAAACGGGGTTAATGTTATTCTTAAATTTAATATATCTGGCATCGCATTTGCTCGTATAGTTGCTCGTGTTATTGTCAAGCGAGAGACAGTAAAGCTTGATGCCATAAAGCCACGGTGGATAGTTATTTAAAAGGCTTTGCAGTTTTATTGCTCGTATAACGTCCTGCTGAATTCATTAGGCGGATATGATGTAGACGTCCACGTATAATAGCCGTACACATCCTTTCCTTATACTCTTTCAGTAAAGACTCGGAGCCAAGAATAAAAACGATAGTTCTTGAATTATTGTTCTTCGTGTAATGTGTTATTACCAGAGTAGCATTCTTACTTTATTACTAGTTTCGTTCAGAAAAATAGCAGGAATGTATCAGAGTGTAACAAAAATTTCAAGACAATGAATGGATTTAAAAATATAATTGAGCGTTTCCTATTCTTTGATATCAAACCCATTTTTAAAAGAAACTTTGTTATTATTAGGGAGCGGACTATAGATATAGTATAAAATAGTTCCATAAGATGTAACATGAAAATCAATCTGCTTTATACAGCTACTTTTAGACATTTAATATTTTAAGTGTGTTTTTCAAACTTCTAGTTTTTTCATTAATTCATAGCCAATTGCATACTCTATCTAGTCCGCTCCTCCGTAATTATTATTTTTCAATATTGTTTCAGGGTTGCTGGAAGACCTGCAAAACTTGAGAAAGTCATTGAAGAGAATGTTGAGATGTATTTTATTTACAGTGTACTCACTTGCGCTTGAGGAATACAAGTCAGCTCGATATTTTCCCCGATTAAATCAGGATCAGTGACTTTGATAGCAGGCAAAATTGTCGTGCCAACTGGAGTGTTTTCGGCTGCAACTGCCTCGTAAGGAATTCCTTGGAATTGCGGGGGATTGTCGTTTTCATCTAGGACGATTACGTATGCGTCCACTCCCACAATGTTTGGTTGTTGTCCTGCGGGAACTTGATCCTCCAACGTCACCCGGAAACGAATTGTGTCATTTTCCTGAAATCAGAGACGAACATTTCTTGATAATTCGATCTTATCTACATTAAAAGCTCTCTGAAATTATTGAAGCTGACATCTAGCATTATTTATTCCACAGGGGAAGTCTCTTTAAAAATAATTAAAATAATAAATATCCTATACATATTGTCAAGTTCAATACGCAAATAAAAACTATATTAAATTAAATGTAAAAAAATACTCAATCAAAGGAGAGTAAGAAAATTTTTGTCAGTATAAATTGCTATGCAAATTCTTAGAAAGCATTTGCATTTTAATGAAATTTTCTAAAAATGTATACCACTAAACTGAAAATGATACGAGAGTTGATCTGAACTTTGAAGTTTATCGTGTTGGTCGTATTCCTTCAAAACTTGGGCACGAAAGTTTGGAATCGAAATGTATGCAAAAAGTTGAAAGATATTCAAATCTCGCATCCCTAGACTTTCCATCCATATATGTATGCAGCCACGAAGTTTTCCGGGAGTGAGAGGATCATACATATGATTCGGTTGGACTCATTCTTCTTTCTATTTGTCGGATAATTCACTCCACATTCTTCGGCTTCCTGTCTGGCCCAGATGGTAGGGGTAGGAATTGTTGGAAAGGCGAACATACATACATAATGGCACTTGTGTATGCCTTGGCAACGTGAATTGCATTACAACACGAGGTACAAAGAGAACTTTTAATTTGCGGAACCTGAGGACGATAAACTTTTAATCAGACACTTGCTGTCTCAAATCACGTTTTCGAATTCCCTATCGTCTTTCCAAAATTTATTCCAACAAACATCTTCCTTTCCATCCATTAGATTTCTATTTTATCAAGACAATTGACATTTCTCTCTCTTTTTTTAATTATTCTAAAAATTTTATAAAATATACTAAGAGCCAGATACTTTTTATAATAATAAAGATTTGAAAGCTGATTTTATTAAAATTTCAAACATCCAGCGCTGGAAAGAGATTAATCGTCTATTATTCATAAAATGTATTGAATCCATTTTTCCAATATGACCCGGATGATATATGTAGAATAAAAGAGACGATACGATTTTAACGTAATCCCTCATAATTGATATGAGAATCAAATCAATAATAATTCAGTGAAGAGTTGAAATAATATTCCTATGTATTATAAAAATTAAATCTTTCTTTTTCTGATACTTTTAAATGAAAATCAAATTAAACATGTATTTAAATAGAATCATATGAATTAATTAATTAATTAAATTATTAGTTATTATTGTGACACATTAAAATATTTATTATCTAATTTTACCTCACGATTAAGCGGTTTCGCGAGAGAAATGACACCAGTTTGTGGATCAACGGCAAACTTGTCAGTTAACTGGATTCCATACTTGACAGGAGAACCCTCAGGATCGTGCGCTTTTAAAGTGAAGACTTTGGTCCCGACAGGGGTTGACTCTGAAAGAGGCAATCCCATGGGATATCCCCCTGCTGCCAAAATTGGTGGTTCGTTCACGTTGCTGGCAACTGAAACAAAAATAATGACATTTACAATTTTATGTAGTTACTTATTTTACACAATTTAATTTTTTCCCTAAATTCCTTACATTATTTAGCATTTGCTTTCTACCATAGTATTTTATTAAAAATTTTTTTTTCTAAAAATAAGACTAGAGTAATTTCTCTTTCTTTAATTTCCAGGCTATATAGCTACAAGGCGGACGGATGATTGCGAGAGCGAAATGCAGCGGTTAATCCGCAATGGGGATTCTCGTAGAAACCGTCGGACTGCTTCGAAGATAATCGTCACTCGACAATTGCTCACTGTAGGACGAGTTTTTAAAGAGCTGACACAGGTTATACCGAACGATGCCATAAAAAGCAAAGTTGTTACGACTAGATCGAACGATGGCCACCAGAGAAGAGATAAGGGAAAATCAACGGAAAGTAGAGAAAGCTACACTCTATACACCTTCACCTCCAGTGCTATTTTCCAATCTAATTCTCCATTTTCCTTAGGGAAATTTATTTTACATATGTATAACACTCCACTTGGTTTTCACTTCCCTGGATCAATAGAATAAAACCGAATCTGCTTATGTTTATATTCTTCGTTGCTTCTTCCAAAATCTAAGCGATAAATATTTGAATTTAGAAATACTGAAATTACAACATAATTTCGTAGCAATTCATTGAGAATACAGTATCCGAAATTCAATGCAATTTCGTGAATTAGAATTAAATTTAATCAGATTTAATGTTTGTAGTTAGAGATCTTCATTAGGTCTTAAATTATATGAAATGATTGAATATATATATTATATATATAATACATAGAAATTGAAGAAGACGACATTAAGTCCAAATATTATACATAAATTCGAGAAAATTTATGATGTCATGGATGAATGAAAGGACATCTCATATGAGAAAATTGGTCCTCGACTGAAATTGTGATTGCGCTTTGGCGTTGCTCGTTTAAATTTAACTTCGAAGTACATACTTAAGTAGAGAGAGACGAGGGAGTTTCAAATTCGAATTGCGGCCCATTGCTAACTCATGATAAAATAAAGCCGATTTTCGCCAAAGGCAGTGACCCAGAAGAGATCCTATAAAAGCTAATGCTCTAAGCGGGTTATTAAGAATTGTAGGTATTCAGAAATTGAATACGATAAAATATCTCAATTTTCTCAAGGATCAAGCAGTATAACAATCAAAAAAGAAACAAATATTTCCTTTTCTTGTCTTTCATTATTCATGTGTAAAATGTAATCTTTTAAATTAAAGTTTCAATCGATAAATAAACATTTTAATAAACGTTTAGTACAGATAGACCCTAAGTAATTTAATCCGTTTGTTTAACTCTTGGTTTTTTTTCTTATAGAGTCTGTGATAACATAAACCTGACCCACATAAGAAGCGATGAAATGCTAATAAGATGCTAAAGTTCCTTTAAATTATGTATACCTTGATAACACAGAGACCTACTACATTTCGCTATACATGACGTATTACGTATGTATGCCGTAATTTCAATCTACATGGGCTTTTAAGAAAATTGCATTAAAAAGTCTAATCAAACTTCTACTCGACTAGACATTTTCTTCTATGTTCCTTTCTATGTAACATGTTTCATCTTCCTTTCTGAAGAAGAGGGTTCTTTGTAAATATTTTGTATAATATAAATAGAAATTACTAAACAGATAAATAATATTTATGTGTGCAGAGCCAATTCTCATGTAAAGTGTAACACGTGGAAAATAAAATTAGCTATATAATAATGGGAAGAACAAAAGATTTAATGAGTGCACTGTTTATTATCCTTGATAGATTTGTTGGAAAATATTCAGAGAACTATAAAATTATACCAATTATAGATATAAATGTATATGAAGTAAGAATAACGGGATTAGGTGAGCTAGTTCAGATGCCATCTTCACTGATGTCACTGATGGAACATGAACACCCGGTACTCATATCAAATTTATCATCACGAGATATTCGAGGTTGCAGGATTCTTTGGAGATGAAATCACAACCTAAAGAATCGATTATGTTTTTCAATAA
>JAUEJJ010000017.1:7902011-7922192 GCA_032164275.1 Synergus coniferae | reverse complement strand
TGTACAGGCCTTCTTGAACTTTCAGGAGATACTGAAGCATAAGCTAAATTTTCTACAGTATGAATTATGGATGAATGTAATGGATAGGGTGGAAAGAGGAGAAAACCGATCTTCCTGGAAGGACGGAAACTCGTTCTGATTTCCGGCCTTCATGGCTTCCGGCCTTCAATCATGATGATTATAGGAATCGACGAATCACTGAACCATGAATCTTTAATTACTTCTTAAAGAACGAGAGAGAGAGAGAGAGAGAGAGAGAGAGAGAGAGAAATTGAAAGAAATGCGTAAAATGGCAAATGGATTTTCTGGTTTTAAGTACTTCAAATTATGATGCAAGATGATGTCATTTGAGAGACAATTTTAAAATGCACCTCTCACATGTTTTTATGAAAAATTTACCTACCCTATGAAAAACTGAAAAAAAAAAACATTTATAATTTTATAATGATACTACCTGTACAGTATCCTATAATGTTTCCATATCATGAGTGCTTTAAAACTGGGCGGGAAAACGAGAATCTAATTAGCGGAGTTGCGACGAATCGCTTTGAAAACTTTCTGTATAAATGCGACTCATCAGGAATAAGTTCTTAAAGTATAAAGGGCAAAGCACTTTTTATTCACTGCAAGGCAACTGTCAAATGATCAAAGGGATGCAAAACATGAGTAACGAGGCGAGAAAGCGTTTTGAAGTTGCCATACATGCATTGGATTACGCAATATTCCAGATGTTAAATATACAAATTCTTTACAGAATATGCTTCTTCAATTTGTTACTTTTATTAAATTCTACACTGAGAAGCAAATGAATGAGTGCATGAATGAAAAATGGATTCTACACATTAACGGTATTATTATCAAAATTCTTAAAAATTTCTGCCACTTTTATTTATAACAGATGTGTCTTTTATATGATTGAATAGAAGCTAGAGAGAAAATTACACATTTCCCTATTCAAAGCAGCAACTTGTATTCTCATTTAGTTACTATTGATTGTACGAATTGGAATTCAAAGTAGAGAATGTACCAAATTTACCAAATTGCAATCATTACACGTATAGCATATTCCCAACAGAATTTCTACGTCCAGTCAAATTCTCTGATTGAGAATTTAAGGCTTATTATGAAAATTATTAACTACCAAAAATTTATACAATGCTGAAAAATTGAATAATAATTTGAAAGGTACTTTTGCAAATTGGATTGGAAGTTGTTGTAAATTTAATTGCTTTAATTAATAGAGAATTCTATAACTTTTAAATGACCAATTAAATACTTAAAAAAAGGCTATAAATTGAAATTGATCTCTCAGACTATAAAATAATGTCATAATCTTCTATATATACACGCAACACTGCGATCAATTAATTACGAGTGACACCAATTTTCATTCCGTAAAATGACATTAATTAAGAGAAATACTTTTGAAAAATATTTCATTATAGCCAATCACATCATATTATAAATTGATGTATTTTAAATAATAATAACCCGATTCTGAAAAATAGCGCAAATATTTTCCCTCATGATAAGGATTTATGAAAACAATAAGTAGACTTTTTTATATCGGTAGAGGATCCTAACAATAGATATAAAAATTTGGATCATTGAAACGTATTATCTGCGGATTACACAATTCAATTACAAGAAGAGAAGGAGAAAAGGTCAACTTTCCCCTATCTGAAGAGCTCTTGTACACATTTAACGTCGGCAAACTGCTCGACTGCCCTTGAAAGGGAGGATTGATGTTTTTTTTCATTTCCGCAACTGGAGGAGATAAGGACTCCGACCCGACCCTTCTCGATTCAGTAGTTTGCGGTTTGCCCCTTAGGCCATAAAAAATATAGGCACTCTCTCAGGATTTGCCCCCCCTCAAGGTTCTGGATCATGATCATGACAATCCATCTTGGATGTTGACGCGTGGAACTGATCGCTGATCAGTCTACCAGACACAGACTCTGGAAAATTTTTCATCGCTGTACCCAGTCGCGGTTATCCGAGCTCATTAAGGAAACCGGAGGTACTGTGCAATTCATGTTTAGACGTGAGAGTGAATACAATATGGATTTAGGTAATAAATCACGGGGATGTAGCCTTTATAGCGAAACCGAGCAATGGAAGGAGAGATGTCTCGAGAAAGGTGATGATGGAGAACATTCTTGAATAAATTGTTGAATAAGATGAACGAAAAAATACCTTCTTTTATTTCATTTTAATAATAAATCATTTTAGCTCATCCTTCTCTCATTTAAATATTTTTTAAAATATAAATGTAAACTAACGAAGGTTCGTTGTTTTTCAGTTCAACGTCACTCAAATGTCTTATGTTTTATTAAGTTTGTAGTTGTAAGGGCGGAAAACTTTTTGCCGAGGGAAGCTCAAAATAAGTAAGGAAAATTTAACTCAATGATGGGGTTGATCAACGAGCTTCTAATATAATACTCTCTGTGGAAACCTGAGTTTGTGAAACATCAGTTACTAATTTACTATAGTGAAGATTTTTACTAATTATTAGTTATATTTCACTATTTTAGGTTTAGAGAGTACAGTTTGAAATGGAGCAAATATAATATAAGTAGATAATGTTATTGATGATATTGATGATAATGATATTGATGGTTGGCTAAATATTTATTGATCTTTGCAACGTTATTTCCTCTCATCAAATTCTCTACGATATGACGAATTACTCGCATTTTCTTCTCTTACAATGTACAATTTACCATCTGACGTCAATGTGCAGTTAAACATTCATGTCTTTGAATTTGAAACCAAACCTTGAGCGACGTGGAAGCTTTCAGCTTCTGACAACTTCATATGACGAAAGTAGGTCGCTTGCTGCTAATTAATTCTATATTAATTGAAGATAAATGTGAATCGAATGAGCAAGATGATGTATTATTAAGGAAGAAATTTGGAGCTGTTCTGCAAATTGTAGCTCGGATTGAATGATTTTATGTGAGGCTAGTGAAAGAATCAGTATATAATCACTAAGAATTATTCTAACAAATCTATCAATTGCAGAATCTTATTTTTTCAAAATTTCCCTTCAGCAAAAGGTTTCACGACTTTTTCGCTTAATTCCAAACTTGAGTTCATTACAGCAACCATTAATTTTCTTCCACAACGCCGTTTCGCGCGTCTGCTCTCGACGTAACTGTATAGCTACGCTACGCGCTTCATTGAGAATGTACACTTACGAGAGTGTGAGCTTAAAAAAATTAAATTTAATGTCTCTAGCCAGTGGAAGACGCTACATCCCAAAATATGTCAAGTTTAATAGTAACAGATTATTAAATTCAGAGAACAAAGAAACTGGAATATCTTATTTAACCATATTTCTGAACCGTCTTCAACATTTTTAATTGAAACAACTACATCAAGGCTAATCAAATCAATCAGCATAAATACTAAAGGCATACTTAACCATTATTCTGGTTAATATTTAATAACCAGGCATTTTTTTGAGTTTATTTACAAGATAGACAGGTTTTCCAGTGATAGAAAACACTGGTGAAAAGAGCAAATATAACGGAGCGATACGCGATGCAAGTTCAATTCATTGGGGAATTCAATTAGCGCCAGTTGCCGGAAACCTCAAGTAATTTGCACCTCCAACCCCAGACAACGTCCTCGTCTCTAACACCAGCTTTGGTGACCGTGCTGCCGCGACGCTTGGAAATCCATTGAAACGTTGATTAATACATATACCTATACATATATATATATACATACATACATATATATATATATATATATATAATCCTTGTTCGTTTAAACTGCGGGCTTGTGTCTGTCTCTTCTCTACGTTTCGTCTTCTCTGAGTTTACAAGTCTCTTTGCAATACCCGGCCAAAAGCCATGGCGCTATATCGATCAGAGGATTCAGCAAGTTACCGGAAACGTCCTTTTCCTTCCTTGATTGTGGCCGAGCAGTCTGCGGTAGCCGAAGAATACTCCACATCAGAACCATGGTCGTCCCGAATAGTCCTTTGGAAATTGAGCGAACAATCGCTGCTTCGAAAAACGAAGACTTTGAGGAAATATTGCTGTTAAAGATATAAACGACCGTTTCGTGTTCAATTGGATGTTCTTTAAGTCAAAGAGAGAAAAAGGATGATGCACGGATCGTGGGAAAAAATACTGTGATATACATTGTGAAATATTGAAGAGTTTTTTCTGCAATAATTTTATTGTTGTTTATGATATTTTGTCGATGAAGTTGAAAACTATGCTGAGACCATCTGTTTTATAAATTAATTTTTACTGATTTGAAATTGATTTTCGATTTTGTATTTAAAATAAAGGAGAAGGTTGTTTTTGAAGAGTTCAAGTTGGATACCCGCCATTGTGATTAAATGAAAATAACAATTTTCACTCTTCACTGAATGTAATTTCTATCATGTCATGGTATGTGTCCACATAACGAGCACCGTTATCCTAGTGACGTGGCGTTAATAATTAATTGAGTACTCTTTCGCGAGATGTATTCAGACACTGACTGGTTAGATAAATATAGGTATACAATAATAGTGAATTTCATGCATCTTGAGTAGTTTAATTACGGGGAATGTTTGCAGACTCCTGAAACTATACAGATTCGACATTGAAGATCACACTGAATCTCATCATTTATGATAATATCAAGTTTGCAATTAAATATAGAAAATTCTCAAATATATAGTGAAGCAGGTAATTTGAATAATTTTACCAAATTAGTCACAGTGGACAGATACAACATTTAAAAGCAAACGAAACGAGAAATTTCCGATTTATGTAAATCTTTTGAATTCGAATCCCTTTTACAAGTTTAAATTAAAAATAGTGTAATTTCATTTCAATTTTATGGTGGTCGAATCGGATTATAAATCAAAAGCTTTCCAATTAGGGACTCTTTTTAAATTAAATTGTAAGTTTCTAGTTTAGTCTCTTTTGAAACTGAAATGCTTTCCTCTCAATGAGTACCAGACAATTAAATTACATTGAAAGCTATTTCCTATAATTTTAATGCATTCCGCTTTAGAATTGGAACCTTTTTTCAACCAATTTAACTTCCAGTTCATCCAAATTTATATTGCATTCGATTAAAGAATTAGGACTAAATCTATCGACAAGAGAATATTAATTGAAACGAATTTCACCGTTGCACCAAATTGAGTGATTTTCTGACATCAAATAAAGAATCCAATCATTTGAACCAGTCTCTCTTATCTTCTTTGTCCCCCTAAAACTCAAGAGAATAGAAATTGGAAAGGTGATTTTATCTCGCTGGAAAATAAATCTAGATTTCTAGTTTCAAAGCGAACCGAGAAATGTCATTGTTAGAAGTATACCCCGAAATTGCAGTATATAATTCTGGTTATTCTACTGGTTATTCTACACTCACAATTTAAATCCGTCTTTCCACTCTGTCTCTTTCCTTCCAGAACAGTTCCTTCTCTCATTGGGTGTACATCCGGAATGCATATTCTGTGAAGCGGGTCGATTTCGCTGCTAGTGAAATATCCTTCACGCCAGAGTAACATATCGCGTAGATTTTGGAAAGCATTCTTTCGCCTATAGATTGTAGAGTTTCGAAGAAATACAGAAGAGAGTTCAATTCCGCATCCACCATCTACTATCGATCCATGGTTTACCACCAAAGTGATGAAGAATGAAAAGACCCTCGAGATATTTATCGGTTTTCATCTCTAAAATATTTATAACTACTAAAACCCCTATTTGCAAATTTCTCTATTTCTCCTAAATACAGTCATCAAAGAAGAAACTTCTGTTAATGCCATTTCATTTATACAGTTTTCTAATCGAGTAATATTACAAAACTTTGTTTCATACACAAGGCGTTTCTATATCTTTAAAATTTATAATAAAAATGTGTTTTTTTTTTTGTTAAAAATAAAACTAAGCTACTTTTCATATCTCATTTCTAAATAATGATTTCAGATACAATTAGATTTCCTATAGAGAATCATCAAATAGTGATGTCCCGCTAAACACGTATTTTTCTACTTAAGCATCAGTCTGCTGAACTTTCAGTAGAGAAGGTAAGTTTTCACAGACCAACTTGAGACCATGTATTACAAGAAGCATTTTTTCTGGAAGAAACCAGAGTAATTCATCCACGAGATATTTTAGGTTTTCCGGAAAAGAAAAAAAACCCCAATCGTTATTAAGTTTATACCATCTCTGAGCAAAACAGACAATTTTCCATCTTTTTTTTCACTTTTCTCAGTTTCAGTTTCTTGGATATGCGAAACTTCTCAACTGAACCTTCCGATTTTCCTTCCTACCTACAGGAAACCCTCCTTTTCCCGCTTGCATCCTTAGACTCTATTCAGTAGATGCTTAAGAGCTCGTTTCGGGGATTCTACGTTTAAATCTGAGAGACTCGAGATGGAGAAGAAAGGTTAATAAAAAAAGGAATAAAAAGGAAAAGAATAAAATAAAATAAAAAATAGAGTCCCAAGAAGCAATATCGACGCTGACGGAAGGAGAGAAGACGATAAAACGGGAGTCTCGCAAAATATGCTAAACTTACTTTTCCATAAATTTTTCGCCTCGTACAGAATAAGCATGCTTCACGAGGTTTACAGAATATGTTCAGAAAAATATTTTCATAATTTTAAGTGAATGCAGTTTCATTGAATTCGAGTAAAGCTTGAATTTTCTTCGTGGTGAAATATCTATGAAAAGGATTATTCAGGTGAAGATCTCCATAAATCATTTTCTCAAAAAGGGATTCCTATTTTACATATCTATGCATTCGCTTAAAACGAACGTGAATTTCTCGACTAGAGTGGATTGCAGACATCGGCATACAGTGCTATATTAACAGTGAATAGTAAAGTTACAAAGCTATTCGAATTAGCTAGAATCTCCAACAGACAGACCGAAGGAAAGAGGATAACGCTAGCGAGGTGGCAGTATTTGCAGATACTTACCAGCACACGTGGCTACCAGCCAAACGGTTGCAAGAACGATTCTCCATTTCGAGGTAAACCTGCGAACACAAAGACGTATTTCATTTCAGGAGGATTCGCTATTGCATGTGTGGAATGAGTAATAAAATACTTTTTAGTTTTGAAGGCAAATAGTTTTTCGCTGTTAGAAAATATTGGATATGTGGAACGTAATAATTCAAGACTTAAAAGCTTTTTTTTGCTCTAATTAAAATTCTTTTTGAACTAGTATAGGTTTCAAATCATGAACAATTAGATTAACAATTTAGAACGAAATATTTTTTTTACGTAAGTATGAGAGGAGTATTAATAATAGATAAATTTTTATACCTGGTTTAACCTACATATATTTCGCATCCTCATTGTTATATTTTCTTATAAATTCCACAAAGTTGATTTAAAAAGCTCAGTGGATGATTTTCTCCGTCAATAACTCATTGGTTCTCGCTGATGGAAGATATTTCCGATCGCTATCAATCGGGATACGGTAGAATGGACTATCAGTACCGTTTTTCTCTCGGAAACTGGATTCCCGTATTAATCGGAAACTTCTGAGAATTTCATCATTGATTTTTTCGTTTTGTTTTTATTATTTCATTACACGGTAGAGAATATTTATTAAAAAGAAGTATAAAATCTCACACGAGAACAAACAGTGAATCTCAATTGCCAACTCTATTGGCCCATATCTATAGAGATTGTAAATCCGTACTAACACTAACCCGCTTTAAAGTGTAATTAATACGTCTGGGCTATTGGAACTGCTGGGTTTAATTTAGTATCGACCATGCAAAAGCTCACAAAGTGTATTTTACTTCCTGGTGAATTTGATTGTTTCGTCGATCCCGTATTTTTTACATTTTTCCTTAATTAACTGGACTTAAAATTGATAAATTGATTCTTTTATCTTTCTTTAATTCTTTTCATT
The DNA here is from genome assembly GCA_032164275.1 of Synergus coniferae. Lineage (NCBI taxonomy): Eukaryota > Metazoa > Arthropoda > Insecta > Hymenoptera > Cynipidae > Synergus > Synergus coniferae. The sequence continues at coordinate 7,914,306 of JAUEJJ010000017.1, read as the reverse complement.
TTCTTCTTGAAGCTCTGAATATTTACATAATAGTATAACTGCACTAAGGAAAAGAAAAGTGTCTTCTTCTACGAGTAAAAATTGAAAAAATTTTAGTAACATTTACTCACTAGAGTGCATGTGTAATTTATTTGTATTTATTTATTTCATATTTTTTAAATATCAATTAATCAGTATCGTCGAAAAAACAAAGCTCTCCACACTTTGGATTTATTTCCTGATGCACTTACAATTAAACGGGGGATTGAACAATATACCAGGGGATTTACGAACAATACTTTATCGAACTTTTGGTATTACGATTATTACACGCGTTTTATGACCGTCCACAATACTCGCTATTCATCTTTTGAGAGCTTTCGAGGGTGTACTAATGATCTCAGAGACATTTTTAATTTGAGGAAAATTTTGTGATTTATGGAAACTAAAAACCATTATCTTTCGACTGGACGAAAAAGCAGAGGTGAGATTTTATGAATGGTGACAAATATAAGTATGAGTGAATAGACGTAATGGGCTACGTCGGGAGACCGAGAGACCAACGTTCATTAATATAAAGCTTCATTTAACTCGACTTATTTGACTTTACGAAAGTCGAAGGCCTCTATTACCATCATGTTTATTTTATTTTTCATGCAACTTTTGTGTCTGTATTAAAAGCGTAGTCGAGAGTGAAATAAAAATAAGAGAGAGAGATGAAAAATTGTGATTTTTGACACAATAGCTTTAAAATGAATTCGTCTTTTTTATTGGCAATAAACTTTTCTTCGGTGACAATATCGACCTTTTGAAAACACGTGAAACTTAATTTCAGGAGATGGAATTTTATAATATATTAAGGTGAATATTTTAATTTAAGAAAAATGTATTAATATCATCAGGAATTACATGTACGAGAAATTTTCAACGTTCAAATGAACGAAATCTTTTTTCCCAATTTTTATATTTTATCAAGAAATATTATTCCAACTAAAAATAACAGTAGGCATTACAAGTTTCTTTTATACTGAATTACTTTCAATGTAAATGAATCAATATTTTAAATCTATTTCTATTTTAAAATACAATTAATACAAAAATTCGTAGATTTGAACGTTCAGAACTTTTCAGTCATGAAATTACTGAAAAATTTAAACAACTCTAGTTCGAATAATTTTAATCGGAGAATTTTGAATATTATAAACATTATGGTGGAATCACAATTTTTTAATCCGCGAATCACATTTTAAATTCATCAATTTAAAATCACGCAATATACAAACATTCTATTTTTATTTGCTTACAAGCAAACATATTTTACAATAATAAGCTTCATCACGTAAAATTTAATTGTTATTTTCTTTTCTTTTTTTTTTCGTTAAAGCCACACCCAAGGCATGACCTTATCTCACTTTTATTTATTACCAAGCTCGAGAACACACTACATATATACATAACTTACCCACCTCGTAGTAGTTGCAGATCTAATTTAGTAGCTAATTACAGTTTGAGTGAGAGAAGAGAGCAAACTTTGTAAAAGCGTACATTCTATAAATATAAGAGAGATAGAGAGTGCTTGTTCAAAGTTGGTGCCGTAGGAATTAACCCAATAAAATCTGTTAAAATCTGTAAATCGTATTATACACAATTTTATTTTCCTACTCTCAGTAAATATATTGTATATTTTCCCAGTGAAAGATATCCGATAAAAAATAAAATGTCATTCTAACTTAAAAATTTAAACTTTAGATCAGAATAATTAGCCTCCCAAAATTCTATCACTTAAAGTTAAACAAAATTTGGTTTTCATACTCTGCATGTAATGCGAAAAAGTTTCACTTGCTTCTAGAAAGAAGTGCACTTTATACTTTTCGTGCAGTAAATTAAATTTAAGTATGCTGACAGGGAAGTAGTAAATTATTTCTGTAGTAGTTTAAAGAGTTTTTTTTTTCTCCTAATCAAGTCTTAGCGTAAAATATTACTTTAAAAAAGAATCTCTTGATAAAAAAGTACTAAGTTTGTGAGAAGTGAAATGGATTTTATTCATTGTAAAGAATTAAAGTCTTTCGATATTTTGATAGAAATTGCAAGCACTTTACAACAGAATCTGGAATAAATATTGTAGAAAAGAATTTTTTTAAAGATTTCTTTTAATAGCTGCATACATTTATGGTCTTATGAACCATCGCGCACTTTACTTTTACATTTTCATGTTTCACGATAAACACTTTACTGCTATTTTATGATACTGATATAATTTAATTAATATCCTAGTGTTTACTGCATAGTGATAATATCTAGATACATCAATTTGCAAGAGAAAGTGGGGCAAACTTAATTCATTCGAACCATGTCATGGATAATAAAAAAATAATTGGCCCTTTATATTAGCCTTGAAGTGTTAAAAAATCTTGAAAATAATGATTCGACAACTTGCATTATTAAAATGAAGGAATATTTAGCAAAAGATAAAGTCAATAAAACGCAAAGCATGGCATTATGTTTTACAATTATTTCGTAACGTATATATAAATAATATTACATTCGAAATCAAATATGTAATAAAACTGCAGGTTTTAATCAACATCAACTATAACTGCTGCAAACCCAGTTATAAAAAAAAAACTATACTACCGAACTCGTATCGGACAACCGTTCACAGCGAATACATATTTGTTTTCTGCATCCATTGGTGTAAAACGAATAGGCATGTGTTGGAGTAAACAAACCATCGGAAATACATCCAGAATGAAATTCATGTGTGAATAATACGAAATGTATTTTCACATGATTGGCGATCGACAATTTTTTTTAATTTATGACACGGAGGTCAGGAAATCTCTCATTCAAATACGATACAATTGAACAAAATTAATTATGAATACATCTAAGAGAAATACTCGTCGACAATATTATCTTGAAGAAATGGACAGATTTTATATTGATGATTGGAAGAAAATTGTTTGAATTTTATCAGGGAGAATGGAATAAAATGAGTAATAGGGGAATTTGATAGGAGGAGGAATTACTTGATTGCGACAGTTGGAGGTTCTTTTCAAATAGGAGGAGGAATAGATTATAAATAATTCGTGGACGTCGACTCTTTCCGTTAGTCAATACGTCAATTTGTGACATAGACTCTAACGTGCACGTGGGTTCTAATATTCGTTCGCAGATTGGATTTGGTCGCCCAGCCGATGCGGAAACGATATTTTCACCCCCTTTCAATCCCTTTTTCCTACCTTCCTATGATCTCCAACTAGAACACGATTCCCTCCGGGATATACGATTGAAGCTGTCAGCCACTAGCTATTTTTCTGCGTTGACCTCCCGATGCATCTTTGCAAAACTTTCAACAAAATTTCAGATTGGCTAGATTCCCTAAATTGACCCAAAGAGAACAATCCAGCTATCTTCACCTCGGGAAGTTATTTATTCAGTGTAACAAAATTGGAGAACATTTATTTACTAATAAATTTATTTTTTAAAGAATTTTTCATACTTTTAATAAATTCAGCATGCAATTCCCCCTTTGAAAATTTCGACGGAGTGTTTTTTGAGGAAATCATAGAGATTGGAATATCGATTTCTGATTTAAAAAACCTGCTTCGATGCTTTTGAAATTTAAATCCTATCAGGAATATATATATACCATATATATATATATATATATTCCTATCGTTCCAGTATTTTGGATTGAAAAAGAGTGGATAAATTTCCATTTCCAATATTTTGAAAATTTCATAAGCTATCTGAAAATCAAAAAGTCAAAATTTATCAGTACTCGGCAAATATTCCCTTAAAAAAAAGTTAGAAGATCATTGTCAAGCGAATTTCACAAGACGGCCCTTAAAACTTGGAAAGCTTCCTACAAATATGACGAGCGCCGTGTTCTCTTATATGACTTTAATAGAAAAGTTGAAATCTACAGGAAACGGACTATCAAGTTTTCTTGATAACACCGGTCGTGTCGAAAGTTGGAATAAAAGTTCCATAGCAACGCAAGGGGCAGAATAAAAGTTCAAAACGATTCTCGATGTCGTGAGGCTCTGCAAAATGCTTGTCTCCCCGTACTTTTCACCTGGGTAACTTTCGAAATCTACAACAACCCTGAACTCTAATAGGCCTCTAGAACTATTGTCGGTTATTACGAAACTTTTGCCAACGATTCGAGCCACTAACTACTGACATCATCAAAGTTCAAAGTGTAAATTTCACCAGGAATTCAAAATAAAAAGTGATAATCTCTTTTATATAATTAAAAAAAAATCATCACAAGGAAAAAGATCTTTATTTTTTTTTAGGAAACCTTTTTTTTTGGTTTTCTACTTTGTACCATTCAATTCGAAAAGTTATTAGGTTCTCCCAAGTTAGCATCAGTGACAGCGAAAGGGAAGTACCGAATTGCGATTGGCATCCAATTTCAATCGATAATGTCCACTTTAATGGATCTATGTGCCGACATTTCCCAATCACAACTTTCCTGACCAGACAAAGGTTCGACAAACTTCCCGTTTAACGACGTCGTTAAAAAAGAGGGCTCTTTTACTTGGCAACATAAAAGTTTTAAATCCTGTCATTGCTAGAAATGCAAATGATAAAACTCTATCCATGTTGGCTACTGAATGTAATGAAAGTGCATTAAATGATGCTTAAAAAGGCTGTAAATTCATGACTTCTTTCCTACTTTCGAAAACATCTTCGCCACAGTATAAATCCCTATATTTAATTTAATTACAGAAATATAAATATTCTATTATAGATATAGAATATTGAATGACATTTTAAAAGTTTGAGTATTTCTACAAAGCGCTCAACCTAGAATATCAATTTTGACGCGAATAACTTTCTGCTTGTTCAGAAATTCTATACGCTGGGTTAGGTGCACTTTTTTTGAAACAGGTACTTCTTGAGAACTTTATTCCGACGTCTATTGAAAAATTCTATGCATTTCTGACTCTAGGCGAAAGCGACGTGCTATACGAGGTACATAGCCATTGCATTTTCTCGATTCTACGTTCTATGAACAAAGCATGGTTGGTATTTCATTTCGTATTTTATTACGTACTCTAAAAAAACGAAATAAACTATTAATATTATTTTTAAATAGCTCCACATACATACAATGATTTCATGAAAGGAAAAAAAAAAATACTTAGGACCAAATAATTAGGTTTTGTATCACAATTAAGAAATAGAAAATATACTCAAGATGAAAGAGCTTTACTTACAAAAATCTATATAAAATTATAAATTTAAAAGTTTAAAATTTATTTAGAAGTCATTTTTTTCTAAAACGACAGGATGTAACTGTAATATCTTTTTAAACGGTACGTTATTGCGTGACCGGAACTGAATTATGCATTCATCTAAATATGGAGCGCTAAGGCATTAAACTTCTCTTTAATATACCTGTCTACAATTGACTGTTTTATAATCTTTAAAATAATAATTTTTTCTTGAGTGTGTAAATACTGAATCTCAAAATAATGACGTTAAAATTTTGCCGTTATAAAACTTATTCTCTGCTCGTAAAGGTTTTTAAAGTCAGGACCATAAATTGTGTATCATCGCGATTTTTCTTTTTTTCTACTTTATCTTATATACTTAACTTAAAAATCGCCCGTAGCAAAAAGGTAGTGGGTCATTATAAGTTAACGATAATCGTCTTAGTATAAGAGCAAACTGGGGTGGAGACAGTTTTCGAGGGACAAAGTTGAGGTTCGAAACTACAAAGTTTAGCTTTTCATTCCTGGCTCCCTCCAAACCCTTTCCATCGACAGTCTTTGAGAGAAAGAAAAGAGATGACGGAACAGAGGTCGGATGAGGACTAGTTGGAGGTCTCTTACCATTCTCTTACTCTCTTAGACTCTTAGAGGAAATCCAAGGAAACTCTGGAAAAGCATTTCCGCGTCCCCTGGAAAATTCGTTATCGAGAATCGAAGAGTTTGCGTGTTCGTGCACGTACTTTATAAGATAAGTACGGTAATGGAACTGAGAGAGAGAGGTGGAGAGAAAGAGAGAGAAAGGAGAAAAAACGAGAAAGGTGGAAGTCGAGGGGGAAATAATGAAAAAAAAGAGTAAGTTTAGATTAATTTTCTGCATTTCCCGGGATATTTATTTCCTCGTTTCTCCTTTCATATCAAATGGATTTTACACGAAGGCGTGTTCTTCCTTTAAATTACAAAACTCTGATGAAAAAAGTTCCTTTGTATAAGGCACCAAGTAAATTATAATTTAAAAGGAAAGTACTCAAAGATAAAAGTTACATTTCCCTATGATAATTACATTCGTGTTCTTTCTGAAAAGCACAAAAACCTTTTGTGTATAAGAATTTCATATGACTATAAGATAAAGAAAATTATAAAGAAGAAAGTTAAATTGAATTTTTCAATAATTGAAGTCCATTAAATAAAGAGAAAAGTAAGAATTTATAAGGATAAGTGATCTCTTTATTAAAGAGGTCACTTAGTCTTTAATTTTAGCTGATGAATTTTATCTCGAATTTCAAATCTCGACTCAAATATTAAGTTTCAAGACGTCGTGAAGACATTTACGACAGTCACCGGAAATTCACGGGAAATCAGTTCTGTACAAAAGGGAGAGGAAATCGACTAGAACGGTTGATAAGGCCTAGAAATACGAAGACAATAGAAGCACCGAATCCAATATAGGAAACCAGGGAAAATAAACACGATTCGGTACAATGAGGAATTTATTTCTGGAGTTTTCATCTTCCTTTCTTTGTAAATTAAAAAGAAACTTTATCAACATGATCTTTCTCGTTGAGAGCAAATGTTTTCAGAGTGATAAAATTGATGAAAAACTAATGATTCAATCCGGAAAAACAGATCGAGAAACCGATTTTTATCTCTTCAGAATGTGTATTGCAAACGAAATATATAAGTAAAGTAAATCGAAGTATTTTTTATTATTATAAATTATTATATTAATGATCATTTTATTTTTCAACAATTATTTAGAATAAAATTTAGGGCATCAAATTTGCTAACACACATTTCTATAGCTCAGGGACGACTGAACTTCATCATTTTTATGGCGTAATGTATCACTCGAGTGTGACAAATTTCGTGATAGTAATATAGCATTGCTACTTTTTTCCCCTCTTTAAAAACTGGTATCCAAGTGACAGAATTATTGCAACAGAAAACGTATAGAAATTTCCTAAACTGTTTATAATTTTGCTGTAACAAATTTAAATAAATCTAAATCAATATTTAATTGCATTATTTCATATGAGTATTTAAATTTTATACAGGGAGAGAGGGAGAAATAGAGAAGCTTCATTAAATAAATGAGATGAAATTTCCAACCAATTTAACAACTATTAAGTTTTTCAATTATAGAAAATTAATTGTCACCTTTTTTCGTTCATCTTTCTTTTTCTCCTTTTATTTGGCAGACTACAAGAAAGGTTTGTTTCTGCTTTTTTTTTTATCAGGAAATATATTGCAGTTCCAACAAGTTTTTCTCTTTTCGAGTCACACTTACGAACTTGCAATTCAAGGAACACTATTTCGCATTTACAATGTATTCAATTTATCTTTTATTGAATTAAGGACATGTGGTAATTACCATAAGAGCAAATTTAATTTCCCTATATAACTTTACACTCGCAATAATAATTTTTTCCTACAATTTTCGGGGAAAAAATTTATTATTGTGAGCGTAAACGTAAAGTTCAAAAAAATAAACTCTTATGGTAAAATATCACATGCCCTTAATCAAATATTATTAGGGAATATTTCAACTGTAATAGCATTGAAATAGAGTAAAAAAAATCAATAACTTTAAATTGTACATCAACATGATAAAATCATAGATTATAAAAAAGCAAAAAGCTCTCACTGAAAGTTCCTTAATTTATGAAAATCTCTTGCCATTATTTTTAACGATCATAATAGAAGCTGTGCTCAGACAAAAGACAATAATTAAAGTTTATGGACGATTTGAATTATGATTGTATAGCTTTTGCAAAAGTTTCCACAGAATATTCCTTTGTTTAAGTTGCATAGTTCTATGCATAGAAAATGATACGCATCACTTATCTTCAGACTTTCTTTTGTCCTTCTGTAAGGTTCCATCTGAATCTCTTCCAACTCTGGAAGATCTTGTTGATTTTTCATTTGGACTTTCGCATCTTAAAGATATCGTTTTACTCATGGGAACTTTCGTTCAGAGTTAAGAAAAGTACAAGAGTGAAAAATGATTACAAGAGGAAAGGAGGAAATTGTTGTAGAAGTATGGATAAATTTCTGGTGAGACAAAGGGTGATTTAAATTAAATGCCCAGCAGCTTTTCTCTCTTCACGCCTCCACTCATCCTTTTAACTTCGGTCAGAGCCTCTCCTTATTTCTACTTCTCTTTTTTTCTAATTTTTCACTTCTCATTTTCTTCCCTCCGTTCTTTTCTTTCCCTTTTTTCATTTCTTTACAACCCCTTTCGTGTGCTTTTGCATCACCGTATCAAGAAATTACTGTTCCCTGGTTCTCCACTTTCATCCACTTTCATTATAGTCGCGCAGGCAGAATTCATTCTAATTGTAAATCTTAAGGCACGGTATCCAGCTGGCAAGTCGGTGTAAATTACGAAATTCTTCTGGCAAGCAAAATTATCCGTGAAGCATAGCTCTGATGTTAGCCTCAAAGGCAGGAAGGAATAAGGGAAGGAAGGAAGGAAGAAAAGGGAGGAAGGAAAGCATCCCAGACAAAGAGAAATACCAGGAAATACCAGAGATGATGATGGTGGAAAAGAAAAACAGGGAATTTTAAACTCGTTTGTATTTTTATATAAATATTTTAACCTGAATTTCATCATTGGAAATACTTGGATTTTCCGTATTACAATATTTTTTTTTTCTATAAAAAGAACATATTTCGGCCACTTCATTTGGTTTGGCGCGCGCAAATTTGCATTATCATTTCAATATCAATAATGAGGAAACTAATAAATTAAATTATCGTGGTAATAGGAACAACTTAACCAGGAAAATATGTATAAAGAAATTTATCCTCCCCTTTTCTCTATATCGAGTTCATTCCCTAAAGGAATTTTTCTTAATTTTTTTGTACAGTAAAGCAAGAAAGAGCAAATAAAAGGATAAAGGAGGAACTAGAGAGTTGTAACGCAAAATTAAAATACATTGCAATGTTTTCTTTGTGGATTTTACTGAAAAAGTATTAGACTTCTATGTTTCGAAAAACCTTGCAAAGTGAAAAAGGGAAAAGGAGAATTCAACTTAATGTTAGGCTTTACAATAAATAAATTGAATAATTCTCAGTTAAATTAAAGGCAAACTTTTATTGGATGAATAAATGCAAAGAATAAAACCCTCCAATTTTTCTCCTTCCTCAAACAAGAGTAACTAATAGAGAGAATGTAGAAAGAGAAGTACATACAATGTAAACAGACTCTATACAGATGGTTAAAAATGTCCGATACTAAATCCTGCAGAAAGCTAAGGTACCACCTAAGTAATGACTTTTTCCCAGGGAAAGAAAGGATTTTTACCGAGTTTTAAAAGAAAAGAGCCACCCTCGTTTTATCGATAATGGAAGCGAAGGAAAAAGAGGAAAAGGATATCGGATTTTCTTCTTAATAAGGTAGCGGGGTATAGTGCTAGCAGCTAGTGTGATATACCTTCAAGGCGTTTCGTTACTTGGAAATTGAAACCATTATTTAAGCAGCAATAACCCCGTAATATTCCAAGCTCCTTTGCTCCTCGACCCCTTTTGCCCCCATTACGAATTACACGAATTTATGTATAATAAGGCGACTCTAAAGAGAAATTATTAATCCTCGCGGGAAAGCTTGCACAGCTCGGAAAACAATAAATTCAGAAGAGAATCATTGGAATTATATTTGAAACTTGGACCATAATTTTACTATAACAGTTGTATTTATAGGTTTCGTCCATAACTCTCAATTTGAAACTTTTTAAACTTGGGAGATTAACTTATTCTTTTTTACAAATAATTATTCAAAGTTTTAGTACGGTAACTATATTTTTACTGAATTGATCAATTTTCTATAGATAAAAAATTATAAGCTTTCTGTTAGAAAGCCATAAACATTTGGCAAAAATTTTGTACAAGATTTAATTTGGAAATTATACAAGTATAAGCTACTAATTTGTCACAGGAACAACATCACGAAACGTAATTAAAAACTTTTAATTAGGAAAGTTTTGAAATTTGCAATTGAGAAAAGAGTGAAAGCTTATTTTTTAAACATAATAAAGCACAGATATGAGAAAAGGATGCTAGTTTAGAGAAGATGAAAATTGAGCTTTTAATATCGATATAATAGTCAAATACGAAAATTGTTGATTTGAAATTATATCCAACTTTGAAGTTTCTTAACTGGAAAAGAATTGGACAGCTTTGAAAGTTGGAATACATTTAAAATTGCCAATTACAAGAAGTAGGAAAAATATAAATAGAATTTCCTTTAATGCAATGGTGCAATGCTTTCTGAATTTATAAGACCGTTGGATTACAATAAAGTTTTCTTCGTGTGCACGTGAATCTCTTATACCGTGATGATAATAAATTGAATAGTACGGATTTCGTTTCCTAGAAAGCACTCCTGGAAGTAGCTTCACACAAATATCAAAACGTTCGCTCCCTTTCGATACAAAAGTCAGGAAGAATAAAAGAAAGGATTTCAATTCAAGATTTGCGACTCACGTGTGCATTTGTTGTTCCCTATTTCTCGTTATTTCCAAGCAGCGAGGGAGAAAAATTTAACATTTGGATTTTGTGATTGCAACCTATTGATCCATTTTCACTCTACAAAAATACGCGACTTTTCAAGAACCCACTGGCTGCAGAATGATTTTCGATTAAAGAACGTCGTTATTCTACAGTGTTGGTTTCGAAGAATGCAATCTCTCAGTGTAAAATCTTAAGAGCCTTGTACAGCAAACGTTTCGTTTTAATTTTCCCCCAATTTGCAAAAAGTGTTGTGAATCCTATACAAATCTCGCTAAGTGACAAGTGCTATTAAGAAATTTCGCGAGTAAATGTATGAAATGTATGAAAGCAAATGTTGAACTACATTCATTTGAATGTAGTTGGTTAAAATTAATTTCTTGGAAAAGGACATGCATGTCTTTTAATTAAGAGGAAAATTTAAGTCTTCTGTCAACGTACAATCACGAAGAAAGAGTGGTTTCAATTAATTAGAATTTCTCTTAATGAAAACCTGGTGATATTTCTATAACAAGTATTGCCGATGGAACTTCAGACTTTTCCACGAAATTTTTCAATCGAAAAAATGTTTCATAGTTTTTATCAATATACTAGTATAGAGAGGTCTATTATTATTGAAAGGAATTCAATTTCAAAAGGAGCGGAATTTCAAAGCTGATGATTAATTTCAAATACAAGCAACTTCGATCATAAAAAACAACCCCATCCTGGCTCTAGAATTGGCCTTGCTTGCAATGAAAACTATTCTATGGGTGTTATATTTCACTCAGAAATGTGAGAGTTCTTCTCCACAGCGCATGTATTTTGAATTACATGAAGCTCCTGGGATAAAAATTCCACCTCTAAAAATAACTCTCATAAAATAAACTCTCGTTTTTACTTTTTTTTTGTCTTTCGCATAATATTTAAATTTTGCATTTTGGAAGATAAATACTTATCGGTATATAATATCTGCCATATTTTTATACGGATGTATGGAGGAGTATGAACTCGATGTCACAATTTCGATATGTACGGTCGCACATAATGGAAGGACGAGAAGGGTTCGTTCATAATCCGTGCTCTCATCCCCATATTCGAGGTCCAGGGCCATTATCCACCCTATCTATACATATAGTGTGCACGCTGTAGAATTCAGCCAACAGTGTACGGGACAGCTGCGTAATACGATAAAATGACAAAGCTGGTCAAATGCTTCCACAAACCTCTCGATTCATCCAACTGGAAATCGGATGTTTGGGAAAATTTGTTGCATGACGCCTTTACTATCAGAAATACTTTGCTTCATTCAACTTTGCCCCTGCCAACATCATCACAAGATGTTTAATTCAATCATTTAAACCGATTGACCTATTTACCCTCTTCAAAACGTCAGTTTAGTACAAGCAAATAAATCATAATTTACTTCTGCATATGGGTAAACAAAGGCAAGTATATTTTTTATATGCTAGATTTTAAAAAAATTGTAACAGTAAAACAATTTTAGTTTAAATCTACACTGTTAGAAAAATTCATGCAACTTTACACCATTGGTGTACAGTTGTAAATGCGTGGTGTTAAAAATCGGTGTGACTTTTGGCAGG
>JAUEJJ010000017.1:7836980-7886640 GCA_032164275.1 Synergus coniferae | reverse complement strand
TTAATGTTTGGAGTGGTGGCGACTGTTTAGGGGGTGTTGTCAGCACCATGGACCAAATTCGTGTAAAGCTCTCGAGGTTCGCGAAATGATCGTGCGCAGACACATTCGCCCCAACAAACGCAGGCAAAACCGACGAGCTAGTAAAAGGCGACCAAAGGCGACTGCCGCCCGCACCAGCCCGCACCACGTCGTGTATATGCATACATACAATGCATTCATCACTGAATCAGATTGAATAAGGCAGAACTCCGAAAATAGGTGGCAGCACTGTGCAATCGAACATTTTTGAATTTTTTATCCCTATTTTTTCCCGCCAATTGTTTAATTAATTTTTAAAGTTAGGAATACAATTAAAATGCAAGACCTCTGGTCTAATTACGATTATAATACAAAATATTTATTAAATAGTTCGAAATTAATTTTTAAGAAAAATTTAAATGCACAAAAGTTTTAAAATTCTTCATGATTCTTGATCCTTATTACAAAGAATTGGAGAAACTAAAGAGAACTTATTTTGAAATTATTAAAATTGAAAAGAATGGATTCTGAACGTTTCGAAATCATAGTAAAATTGATCTTTATTATTACTTTAAAATGAACGTTTTACATATGGTCAGTGTTTATGGTAGGATACAATGCATATTACACTAAGCTATTCGCGTAACAAACAAATCGTAAAAATAATAAAATGAACCATAAGAACAATTTCAAATTCAATCAACACTGTGATAAAAATCAAGGACTGGAATCCTTTCAAAACATCCATTTTCAAGTTTGCTTTTACTACATTTTTATGCGTTTAAATCTTTCAAGGTTTTTTGTATTTTTTTTTCAGCTAAAAAAAATATTGTGAAACTATGTAAAAACCCTGAAAAATATAAATACCAGTCCTTGATTAGCACAAACACAAACACGTGTACCTTAACTTTAATTCAAACACAAACCCCCCCCCCCCAAAAAATTATTTAATTATGAAATCTAATGAACCTCTTTCTTGAAAAGATTTTACAGTTTGGTTATGTATCTTACAAATTCTGTTCATGTTCAATACTGTAATCTTACATCGCAAAAGGGTAATTAGTTTCTCGTAAAAAAAAAAAAAAGAAACATCATCAAATTAATAAAAGAAGCTGGCTTGGTGCCTTTAACTAAAGAACTAAACTTTAAAACGATAGAACGCATTGAAAAAAGACAACGTAATTTTAATATAATTTAAAAGAAGGAGCAGGCTTTTGTAATATCTTCTACAAGCCACTGACCAAACTTACAAAAATATGAACAATCGGCGGTGTGGAAACAACCTAAGGGAAGCGACGCACGTCAAGTGAAAAGAAAATGTAAATCTGTATTCTGCTACATGAGGTAATGAGAAATTCGTCCCGTAAATGAGGATACTGATCATAAAATGAGCTTTCAATCGAAAGGCAGGGAAAATGTAGGCGTATTAAAGCGGTAGGCAAAACTAACAAACAATTGCGAGTAAGCTGTGTTATAAATCTTAAATATTTCGGGGCGTAAAATGATAAATCTCAAACATCAGCCGCAAATTCGGCGTGCGATGCTATAACACATTGCGCACCGATCTATTCTGGCTAAGATTTAAGTCAGTTGAAATTTTCAACGTTTTCTCTCTGTTCTGACATACATCAAGCTTCGCACTTTCACCCTTTTTCTTTAATTACCGTAGAAATACTTAACTTCGGAAATCAAACTTGAATTTATACTCATTTTTGAAAACAAAATTAGCTTTTTACATGATATTTGGATTTGGTCTATTATTTGTTGTTACTTTTAAACTATTTGATTATGTGGAAGGAAAGATAATTGTGTATCCGAAGTTAGTTGATTCTATGGTACCTACATTAAATTATATCATTATTTGTTTTACTTAAATATCTATATATATATTCATATATATATATCACGCCTGTCCCTTCTTCGATTTAGCAATGTAGCAGTACTTTGTCTAATCCACTGCCGCTTCGTTATCTTTCCGCCTACTTCAAATTTTGTTTTTCAAACTGCTACTAAATTATGCTGGTTTTTGAGAGCCCTTCTTGCCAATAAGTGATTTGTGGATGTGAGGGATGACACCTGTAACAAAAGCATAATGTAAAAAATCTGCCATAAATTCATGAAAAAATTGAAAGGAATACAATTTTAAAAATCAAAAGACCAGTTCCTAACGTTACAGTTTGGATTATTTCATAAATCTTTTCTGTTTGAAGTTGTTCAACTTTTAAGGTTATGGAACTAAAGTCCTTAAATGCATTTCGAATGAATTTATCATTAGTAATAACAATGGTTAATTTATTATCGGATAAAAAAAAATAAAATATATATAATTCGACATACCTCCTCCCGCAATGGTAGCTTTAATAAGGCTGTCCAATTCTTCGTCGCCACGAATAGCAAGCTGCAGATGTCTTGGTGTGATACGTTTGACCTTCAAGTCTTTGGACGCATTCCCCGCCAATTCCAAAACCTGTAAAGTAAACAAATAATAAATTCAAGTCTAAAAAAATTAATGAACTGTTTCAAGGTGTCTTTAACGGAAAGATAATCAAACGGATCCAGGTATTAGGCATAAATTTGTATTATTTAAAACTGCTAGAATATAAGTAGTAAATACTCAAGAGAACAAAAATGTACAATGCCACTGATTCATAAAATGAATCATCAAAAAGAGAACTTTTTGTTCTTAAGATAGTCTTCATCTTTTTCAGACTTGAACCTTTCGCTTCGTTTTTATTTATCCGAAATGTTATAAAAATAAAACAAAAAACGAAAACTCAAAGTAAATATGCAAAATTTTTAAATTAAATAAATTACTTTCACACAAACATGTTTATTATAACAAAACGTTTATAATCGTAGGAAGGTTAGTGAAAATATTGATTTGAAGCTATGAATGAATTACGTAACATTTATTTTTATCATTCTCACGATGTTCCCTTCAATTCCTCACATAGATCTTTCTTTTATTTTATTAAAAACATTTATTAGTATATACTAAAATTTAACAAAATCATTAAATGAATTTGTATGATCGTTTAAAAAATAAAAAGAATTAATTCTGTGTACTGTCTAAGAAATGCTACGTGTCAAATTTTTTCTTAAAAAAATCAAATTATTTAATTATTTACAAAAAAAAAAAAAAAAAAAAAAAAAAACAGCGTGAAGAAAAAGCAATAAAGAAATCCTATTTCGAATTTTGTATTTTCGCGGGAAAGCGGCCATAATGTTACTGGAAGCGTCAGCAATGCTTTTCGATTATCGGCTTTGTCGAGTACACTCAATTCACTTTAGGCAACTTCAATAGGGCAACATCTCTCTAATGGAAAACGGACTCTAAACTAGGACAACAAATGCTTTCTATTGTGGCAACTTACTTATGGCATTTGATTGGTTGCTATTGGCGCGCAGTTTAAAATTCTAAAGTCTAAAGTGACGCAATACGCAATGCGCATGTACATACGTCAGTGTAGGTTAGGAATTTGTTGCCGTAGGAGAAATGAATTTTGTTGCCGAAATTGTCCGGGCAAAACTAGATGCCCTAAGAGAGATTTGAGTGTATAAACAAATGCGTTGCGTACTGACCTCGGCTGTGAGATACTCCAAAATAGCTGCGCTGTAAACAGCGGCTGTTGCTCCCACACGTCCATGACTTGTTGTCCTGTTTTTCAAATGCCTGTGAATCCTACCAACGGGGAACTGAAATCACACACAAAAGACACTTTCTAGAATTCCAATTTTGAATTTCATAACGGTAGCTTTGAATTTCGTAACGGTGGACACGGACAGAACTTGAGCCAATATCTGTGAAATGGAGTGCACTTTTTTACATTGCCCATATCAAAAACATTCGCCAATCTAGCGTCAGCACTCAGCAGCTATTCTCACAAGAAAATATCGAACGTGCACAATGACACATCTTGTTAAGTAATTCCTCATTATCAAGATTTCTGACGATAAAAAGAAAAGACAAAAAAAATCCAACCATAATAGCTCTTTACATGTTTAAAATTATGGTTCATCAATTTCAGAATTTGAGAATGAAACTTTACTTCGATATTTGTTCTCGTCATAATTGCTAGTCCCCATTAGAAGGTAAAAAAAATCTTGAAAGGAAGACGTTAATGATTCCCCTACAAAATAATTGATTTTATCACTTTTAGAAATAAAGAGAAATTTGTGTTTGCAAAATTGATTGTTATTTTTATGATAATATTTATATTTACATTTTAAATTGAGATGAGTTAAATGAAAATTGTTTTAAAAAAAACGTTTTGAAAGTAAAATTTCTTGGATTGAAATATAAAAATTAACTCAAATATTCGAAATTGTAATTTATTACTTTAATACTTTATAAAAGCTTCATGGAATTTGAATCCTGAATGTATAGAAAAACAAAAGAGAGGGGGTTGAAAGCAAACGAACGTCGTTGTTTGAAAACAAAAAAGCCCCTTAGCGTCTCATGATACATTAAAATTCAAACAAAAGACAATCTTGTCTCCTTTCATGCAACTTTCTAGAATAAAGTTTATATAATTCCAAGCCGTTTATCTTGCTATATTATAAATGAATTTTCCTAAAATAGAGTCAAAATGACTCCCGATTTTCGCGCCAAATGTAAATTAACCTTCAAACGTTCTGGAATCAGAAAAAACGATTTTTGATCGAATTTCAGGCGAGCTAATTATTTTGCGGATGAATTGGAAGGAAATTTCAAGTTCAACTGAACGTAAATCGAAGCGAAACTCACCTGCAAGCCGGCCCTCGCTGAACGGGAAACCGCCTTCGCCTTCGCTTTTCCAGAATCTTTACCAGCTTTGCCGCCAGCCTGTTAACAGACAAAAATTCAGATTAATTTACGAGATAAATCCACGAAAATTGGTGAACAGATTTTCCGAAAATTATACTTGAGGAAGGTGCATTTCAGGAATTCGGATGCCTAACGAATCCCCAGGATACTCACCATTATGAGAAGAGCTTGAACGATTTGCTTCACGACACACGAGTACGAGATACAGTGAGATACAGAAACAGCACCACGAGCACAGCAAAGACGACGCCTGACGACGCCGAAGAACAAATGAAGTCGAGATATCCCGCCAATGTAACTGGCGGACATGCCATATTTTACTGCGCATGAGCAAAAAAGCGCGCGTTTATTTGAAATTAATAAATACTATAAATATAAATAATCAAAGAAATAAATATTAACAAACACTTCTTGTTTAAAAAATTTAATGAACCTCACTGAAAAGAGCACCTAATTTAATAAATAAATTATTATAAATTTAATATCAGAAATGCGTATAACTGTATTTTATCATTTTAAATAGGAGCACACTATCACTTGATATTCAAAGTCACCAGAGGGTGATTTTCTCTCACAGAAATAAGAATTCGTTAAAATAATTTATAAATAAACAACGCATTATTTGATTACAAAAAACTAATATTCAGACTCCCCCACCAAGAATAATTAATGATATCAAAATCCTCAATCCGTAAGTAAGTGATGAGGTGAAGTTAATTTTTGAAAAATTACTTTTTTTCATTTATTTAAATTGAAATAACGCGAGTTTGAACAATTTTACATTAAAAGAATGAAATAAATAATTATAGCTTGAAGTATTAAAGATGGTAGAATATCAAAGTTTAAGCCTATAATGTTTCCAGATTTTGTAGCAATACTGTAGAAATAATTAGATATAAAAGATGTAAAATCCCACCTGAAACGAATATCTAAGTTTAAATTTTTAAATTTGATTGTGCTGCCCCCAGTAAGATTTAGTTCTCGGATAAGGAAGCTATATTCTCGTTTTATTATTTCAAATATGTCCCGACCCTTTAATTTCTGCAACTGGTTCTCCAAATTTTTTTTGCTTTGATTAAAATAAATTCGGAAGTCTGTTTCACATTGAAATAAAAAGTAAATTATATTGAAAATGTACTATCATTTTTAATGTATGATGCAATAAGATAATCCGATAATTTCTTTCATTAGAATATTAAAACGATGATCAAAACCCGAATATATTTAGGAATAGAGATTATCTCTCTAGTATAATATTCGATATCATGTTTAATCCCGAATATCCCGAAGCTGTAGTATTTCATACTATAGAATATATACATAAAAGAGCTAAATTATATTGCTCAGCCAACACAGCATCGCAAGCATCGATCCGCTTCCAGTTTCCAGGGCGCAGACCGAAAGATTATTAAACTCTCCTCCTCTCCTTTTTGAATTCCGAAACATTAAAACGTCTAATTTATAAAAAATCTACAGTATAATAATAGTCTTCCATATTCTAGTTTTTACATAAATTCACAAAATTAAAAATTCTAATAATCGCATTCAAAAATCTTGCCCAATTATAACTTTTATGAACTCATTTCCTGAAAATGGACTTAGTAGATTAGAAATTAGTCATTTATCCCCAGTTTACTTTTAAAAAACAACTTTGTGAATATCTTTAAAAGAAAAATTTATTAAAATTTACTTATAGTATCAATATACGAAATATAAACTATATTAGCTATTTTAATGTAATTTCTAGTCAATAATATAATAAGGCGCGTTGATTAAAGAAAAAAAAAATTAACCGTTTATAATACGAGAAAAAAGGTATTGATATTCTGATTAAAAGAAGAAGGGCAGTTGTTACTCACAAGAGGGAAACTAGGAAGGGGAGATGCATTATTATAGGTTTTAAAATAAAAAATAGTTTGTATAATAAATTGTAGACTCGCATCTACTTGGCAGTTGGCACCGTTGGCACATCTAAAATACGAAGGGTCGCTGCTCTATCGACAAATATCCAGCTGCGCGTTCTCAAATGCGCATTGGCCCTTTTTTTTTCTTTTCAGTATTTTTTCCCGCCTTTTTTTCCACTTCCTCTGCAGATACAAACGAGGTGCTCATGAATCATGATTTGGGTCCTCTGGATCCGTTGCACCTTAAGATTATGGGTCTTATGATTTTACTGCTCACCCGCTGCGTCCGCCAATTCGTCGCACTTGTCCGTCAAATCATCCTTAAATTAAAAAAAAATGAAGATAAATATTCAAAAATATAGAATTAATTCTGAGATCAAAAGTTAAATCAATTAAAATTTAAAGCATAAAATCGAACCTCGTCTATTTGCAGACATTTTCCCCACTCGGTGAGACTGATCTTGTGATCATTGTTCTCGTCGCAGGAATCAAGGAAAGGAGCTATACAATGTTCAAGAGCCATCAGGGGTGCTCTGATGGGGAAAAGCTCGTGTCTAGAAACGGTTCTGTCATGAGGATGGCCATCGAGATCGCACCACTTCCATATCGCAGCATTTGACCAACGAAGAGTGTGATTGGTTTCCGCTTCCCTTTGCATTTTCAAGTAGTGAGTTGGAAGTTCCTGACGATCAGCCAAATCCCTCATTATGTTGAAGAGCCAGTCGCGCATTCTTCTGGGGAAGTCGATCATATCTTCTTCTTTGCAAGCCTGAAAGAGGAATAAATAATTCACCAATCATGCAAGTTTAAAAGATCCTGATTTCTAACAATTTTTTGGGAATAAACTTACTGGCATTTGACGACATTCGCCGTAGTATTCAATGTGAATGTGCTGGTAGTCAGGACCTCTGCATCTGGAATCTCCACTGTCACAAAAGCATCGAGCCTGGTAAACTTCACAGTCACTGCCAAAGGTTTCATTGTAATTGGTGCAAACTTTGCGCCTGGGATCGATTTCCTCGTTACATTGCTCTATGCAGATGCATTCCGCTGTTCCTTCTTCTGAGGCCTTAAAAAGGGGGATTCAAAATTTATTAAAAAGTATTTTTAGAATGTGTTGTTATCAATTGTTAGTGATTGTTAATTGAAATTTATTTATATTTGAGAGAAAACTAACTTTGCAAACTCGTCCAGCACCACAATGTTTATCCAAACAAGGATCGGCTAGAAGAGGCATCGATCTCATTCGGCTATCATCTTCGTTGGTAATAGCACTTTCAATTTCATGAGACAATTCATCAGCTTCTAGCATGTTTATATTCTCATCCTGGATAGTTGATTCGTGTGTTGTCGTCCTGCGACGACTTTTTCGCCTTCGCTATAGTGAAAAATAATAGTATAGAATTAGGTGATTTCAATCATTTATATTATGCGTTTGAATCCAGATAATTATTTTTGAATTAAATTAATTTGGCTTTTTACCTCTGCAGAAACATCAAGGACCAGAAGAGCGACGACGAGGCCGATAACGACCAATTGGAATTTCGACCGCATCGTTATCACTGAAACAGAAAATAAACTCGATATTAATTACTGGAAGAGAAATATATAGATATCTAGATACATTTGCAGTCCACTTCCGCGTAGCTAACAAATTAATATTAGGTGTATATTGTAATTGAACGACACTATGTTCTCATTTTGATCATACAATTGAACGAGGACAGTCATCGATATTATTATTTTGCTCTAAATTTATATATGGATGAATGACCGTAATTTGGTTTTCCTCTCACATTATTAAAATCTCTGTAGATACGCAATTCGATATTCTAAGACTTTAGGGTCATCGTTATAGACGATAAATCTTTAGACCGTTTAATGAAAGCAATGAGATGATAACCCAATTCCAAGGAAAAAGATTACACAAGAAAAATATGCAAGAAGTTGTAAAAAAAATTAAAAATAAATAACTATTATTCAGAATATAATATAGAATTTAACTGAATTTTTCAGAGTAAAGAATCCCTTTTGATTGTAAATAAATTTAGAAATGCATACCTTATTAATTTAAGATTTATTTCAGTTTGGTCCTCCGAGGTATTTTATAGACTTTTTTTTAAATTTATCAAACAATGATTTATGTTAGACAGGCGCCAATTTTTTTCCAAACCCGTGACTTTAATCCGTGAAAAAATGAGAGATTTTTCGGTATCGATTGTCCTATATTATATTTCCAGACGGGACCGTGTCGAATATCAGAAAAAAATAGTAGGAAGATGTGAACTATTTTTCTGATCAGACGAGCAAACTGAATGGCCTTCTAGCCCTATTTTAATCATTGGAAAAATCCCAGTCTACTTTTCATTTGATGTATTTTCAGACATTTTGATGGATAAATTTTAGCGAAAAATGTATTCATTTAAAAACTTCTCATAAAGAATCAATAAATCTCGTACATTTCATTTAAAGAAAAAAAGTTAATTTAAACTCTAATCAATCAGATTCTATGTGGAAATTTGTTTATTGATCGACTGACCAATAAATTAATGTTTTAGAATCTAAAATTAGAGGAATGCTAGTACATTTCGAGATTAAATTTGAATTAGGAGTTTGCATGCTTCAATCAGACTGCTTCAATATAGGGGTCTTTAAAATTAAGATTTTCCGAAACACTTGCTTGTTTCATTGAGTCTTATTGGGTCAATATAGAGCAAGTCTTCTTCGACATTTAGGTATATATTTAACGATGATACATGGAGCATTTATGTCATTTGAAGATGATGTTCATGCATCTCATCATCGCTGGACTTCGCGTCCTCTAACAACCTACACGCAATCTCTTTATTTCCGCGGAGTAAAATATCGAGAAATGAATGCTCGTAGGACGCAGAATCGAGAACGGACGAGGAAAAGAACCTCTGTCACATGTTCTGCGACCTGAGCTTCGTCCCACGCGTCCGGGACTCCGGGTCAGATATCACGTGGCCGCGTAGCAATACGATTTATACGAAATCCAACGTAAAGTGGACTTACGCATTCAATCTCCGTAGCCCCAGCTTTATCACACTCTCAGAACTACTTTTTTATGTTTATACGAGAACAAGAACTTATTATAACCTCCCTTTATAGAAAATTCAATTGAGCGACTGCAAAAGCTAATTTTATATAAATTTTGCCAGGAATTGAAACCTACTTTAATGATATTAATTCAACTTCCGTTGAGCTAAATTAAACCAGTAATTTAAAAATAGATTGGGAATAGTTTTCTACACTGAGAAAAAAATGCTGTTGAATCAAAAGTGCGCACTTTCGCGTTCGGTCAAAAGCAGATATTATTGATTCAAATAGATGTACTATCGAATTCACAGCATCACTATCAAGCCAAAATATGTCCTATTGCTTCATTGAATATTCATTTGAATTCATTTTTTTCTCAGTGCATATTCAGAACTAATTTTATGTTTCATTTATGAAAACTTGTATCTTCAAAATTGAATACCTTAGCTTGAAATCTAAGAAATTGTTAATCCTTTGATTATTTATTATCAAGAGATGAGGATATCTTTAATAATTATTTACGATATTTCTAAATATAACTTTTCATATCTTTGAACGAAAGCAGAACAAAAAGAAATAAATAGATCATAAGGGGAAGATACAAACCATGTCAGATTTAAAGATAAGACTTGAACTTCCGTTTACAGTGACATGGTTTCTCAATTTCTCATTTCAAGCTTGGGCTTCTTGAAAAGGAAATAAACACATGTAAACATCAAATACAAAATCGAGACGACTTCCTATGTGTACTGGGTGTTTAGATAAGTAAAGGAAACGCCCACAAAGAAAAGGCGTATTGCAGTCAGTGCAAGCAAAAGACCTTTCTTTATATCATTCCTTATATACACTCCCTTTCATTTTGCCAGAGCAGAAAGCATAAAGTGAATTTAATTAATGCTCATTTAGACCCAAATGCTATTTACGCAAAATTCTATCAGAATTTCAGTAAACAGAAACAGCCTTTGATTTTACAATACTGTATACAAATCTTGATAAAATATAATGTACATAATTGTATTAAATTTTCAAACTACATTTAAAAAATATTTTTAGATAGATATCAAAATTAAGATTATATTTTAAGAGATACCTAATAAAAAATTCAGATAGCTAGCTAGAGCTTTGAAATTTCCTTCTATCTTTTATTTAAATCTTAATCGAGTTTAAGAGTCTCGGGTATTTTTAACTTCAATATATAGTATTATTCTGAAGTACAAATTTCATATCGGAGAAGTAGATTTCAATGTAATCATTATAAAAAAGTTGTAAAGCGTAATAAAATTGTATGTACTTCAGAATTCTACAGGTATAATAAAGTTGTGTTGTGTTCTGAGCTTGAAAAAATTTCATTTAAAGAGTTGGATTTTTAACGACTTCCATTCAAAATAACACACGCAGAAAACAATCTTTTAAAATATATAATAAAATTTTGAAATCGATGAGTAAAATATAATAACAAAAATTTTTTATTATTCAAATATATTGATAAAAACCAGCCTCTTAAATCTTCTTTGTCAACAATCTAGAAAAATTGATTATCACAAAGTAAAATTAAGTTCCTTAATTCTTATTAAATCTTATGAAAATCTGTTCAAATTTTTCTTCTAGAAAGCAATTATTAATAACATTAGATTGTGGATTAAAAAATTGATTTACATCGATATATCGATTTTATAATTTATATTAGTAGCAGTTAGTAGGTATAAAATTGAGAGTGAACTTACTTCGATTGGTTCTTGGTTTGCACTGTTCTATCCGTCTTTCCCTTCCTTATTCCCAGTTTCTCCTTCGTTACTCTTGTTGCAAGAAAAAGAAGAAAATCATCTGAAACGGTCAGTGGACCGGTACTGACTGCAGAATGAAGAATCCGAATGGCAGGGAGTAAGTCTGGAAGTCTTTCAGCTTCAACGATGATCTCATCAGTCCTTCCTACAACCCCGTTTGATCTTTCTGCCACATGCGCTCCAACTATCATCTCATTTTTTTTATATACACGCACTAAATTTATTGCTTTTGCCTTATATAACAAGTTGTGGAAGCTCAATGCCAATCGGTAAGACAATTTCTATTCTCTGTAATAATTTCTTTTCCAATTTTCAAAAACCCTGACACAAAACTTGATATTATTTTGTATTCTACCTTGTTCAAATAATAAATAGTATTTAATTATATTTATAAATAGTAGAAATTATACTCACTTATTTTATAGTATCTACAAATGAAAACCTCTTCTGTCGAATATTCATAAAAACTTTTAGGCTTTTAGCACTAAAACGATTACATTTTACTTTAAAGACATAAAAATCAAATTAATTAAGTTCACAATTTTAAAATAACTAAATTTGCACTTAAAAAATATATACAACTTAAAACGTATAGGGAAGTATTTGAAATTTAAAATTTACATGTAATTAACAGTGAAAAACGTAATAAAAGCAATTTTCGATTTTGAAAACACGATAAAAAAATTTTATAATAGAAATTAACAATAAAAAATTTGACAATTAAAATGAATGATCAAATTCTCTTTCCTACAAACATAATAAACTTGAAAAGCGTCGGAAAATTTAAGTACTTTAAAACTAATAGCTGCTAATAGTTTGAAGTCACTAAAATATATGAGAATTAAGTAAAATTAATTAGCCAAAATTTGATAATTGCGGTAAAAACGACATTCAATACTGAACGGATCAGAAAATATGCACATTTTATAATTAACAAAATTATAAAGCAAGGAAGCAGTCAAACAAAAGCAACACAAAGTCCTTTAAACTAAAATACATAAATAAATAATAATTAGACATGACCCGGTTTTTAATTAGGAATGATTGTACGACTTAGTTACTGATTGTAATAAGGGTAGGTTTATATTATACTAAATGCAAAAAGTTACAATACATTTTACGTTTGTCGGTTTCATTCATTTTTGCTTTAACATTATACTTTTATCGAAGTAACGTTGTCCACGACTGTACACACAAATTGGCCTGAACGGCCAAAATAAAAATGCTACAAAAATTCACAATTTAATTATCAACATCCTCTAGATAATTAACCGTGACAATAATCATTATTATTATGATTTGTGTTTCTTTTACTTTTGCTTTCGTTCGTAGTTAATATTACAATTATTATTTTAATGATTACCTATAGTCACTTAAAGAAGAAAAACATTCACACTAAAAATTTACTGATTTTCGTGTACATTTTGACGATTTCGCATCATAGGAATTTCTTTCAACCACTCCGCGCCCTTTATTCCGACTAGCAAGATAAGCGTTTTCCCCAATAAATTCTTGCCCTCTAATTCTACCTTGCAACGAGCCTGTTTCAAATTTTCTCTCACCTAAAAAACAACTAGAAAGCAAAATAATTTTTAAAATTAATTAACACTTCCCGCGATTTCATGCACGTAATTTTCAAACACCGTCTGACGAGTTGAATAAAACGAAGTAGTTTCACTGAAATTCCAATAAAAAGTTATCTACCTAAACTTAAATCCTTTCTGCCCAACTGTCAGCAGTTTGAAAAGTGTGCATAAAATCCAAATTGTGGTCGTCGCGAGATCGAAAACCAATGATCTACTCGAACTTTAAAACAAGTAAAATGATTCGCAATTATATATATATATATATAAAAAAAAAAAAGGGAAAAAATAATAAAAATAAGTCCATCTAAACTTAACAAAGAGCTGATATAAAGTCCCCCTTAAACGGGTACACCTATGACAAATGTGTCCTATTTGTAACAAAAATATGATTAATCACGTGTTTTTAGGGCAACTATATGTATATTCATATCTAATAAAGTATAAAGAGAAGCGTTAACAAGAAACTTAATCGTCGGGTAAATGCGCAGCTGAGAGTTTTATTTCCTACATCGATGTGAAATTTGTCTCTCGTGGTGCGAAATCGTCTTATAAAGCTACTTCCAAGTTGTGACTTTTCGAGTTCCCCAGTCTGGTCGCAGCGACACAACATATTCTATTATAAACTATAAGGTAGCTGTTTAATACAGACTATTAGTCTCCGGAATCAGTAAGAAAAAAGGAAACGCCTCTCGATAGTTCAACTCAGACTTGAAAACTTGAAATCACAGCGAAATTCACTTCAACTTCTCTTATAAACCAATTTCAATTTTATCTTTGTATTTATCAGTTTCTATCAGTTAATTTGTAATTTCCAATTTAAAGCACCTACATTCGATAGAAAATCAGAAGCATTTGCGACTGAAAAATAAAGATCTGGAAATTATAAATAAACGTTTCACTCGTTAATTTAACTAACTTTAGAAAGCTACAAAGAATTTTTCGTGGTTCGGCAGGCTTTATTGGCCGAGTTCTTTTCAATTTAGAATAAAGAATGTTAAATTTTTTGACTGACTAGAAAATTGATAATGAATTGAATTCTTATTTCTCCAAATTAAGTTCAAATTTGGATCACAAATTTTATATCTGAGTAATTATTAAATTACGCAGTAGTTTAAAAATGTTTCGAAAGTCGGAAAGTCAGATTCAAAAGAATTTAACCATTTTAATTTAAAAAAATTATTAAGTACTTTTGAAGATCTCGAACAATGAATCGCCGACCTTCCAACAACTTAAAAACAAAAAAATTAAGTAATTTTAATACGCCAAAAGTATCTTTATAAATTAATGAGCGAAAAACATTTTCTTTGAAACTTAGAGAGTCTATTTCTATCTAAGCTAAACAAAAACAGGATCGGTATCAATAAATTTATCAATATTGAGCGGCGTCAAATTTACGAATACCGTTTCCGTTTGTGTTGGAACATGATTTTTGGGCGTCGATGACAGAGTTTGCTTATCTTAATAATAAGAATAATTATTCTTTGATCGACGCCTCTTTTTGCCAATTTGTTTTAAGCAGACGTAACTTTTTCGATGTCAAGGTGAACCGTCAAGGCCAAATTCGAAAAAGAAATTGTTTTTGTAATTCAATTTAATTTCTAATAAATTAATTCAAAGGAGGAAAGAGAAAGAGACTGAATCAAATCAGAAAGGACGGTAGACGAATAATAGAAGGTAGGTTTAATATTACTGCTTAAGTCCAGCTGCAGTTTAAGAATTGAGACACCTCAGAATCGATACCTGTCGATTGAAAATTTGTGAATATGTCTTAAGGATGGAATGAAGTGTTTTTTTCTGATTCTCTCTCGAACTCCTCCCTTCTAATATTTTCAATCAAATAGTTAGTAAAATCAAAAAGTTCACAGACTAAAAAGGTTTAAAGTTCTCAAGGGTTATGAAAGCAATCGTAAAATAAAAAGGGAACGGTATTCGCACCGTGGTCTGTTATTGCCGCGATCCGTTATTACAAAGAAAAGTACGAGCAACGCGTGACATGCAGGAAAAAAGTCTCCGGGTTCTTCTGTCTCTCCAATTGACAATAAGGAGAGTCATTTCTCAAGATGTGGCGTGTTGCACCAAAGTTTCAGTGGGAAATTATTGGTCTCGCTTGTCGCGATGAGACTTACTGTTGACAAGGCGTTAGGTTCCGCTGATATTTTCCAAGAAAGGTGGGAATCGTGACGATGATTAGCGTCGGTTTGCGTAGTTCTGGTTGCTTGGGTTTCCTGGTTGTCTCATTCCACCGCCACCGCTGCCTCCTCTGCCGCCTTCACCACCACGAGAGTAACTTCGAGGACCACCTCGTGAACCACCGCCTCTCATTCCTCCGGCACCACCTGAAAAAGCTAACAAGTTTAAAACTTGTGTCTCAATTCTAAAACCACAAAATTAAAAACGAATTAATTTAATATTAATGTTGACAATGATTTAGTTTTGGCCGATGCTAAATAACACAACCCAAAGTGGAGTCTGTCAACTTTAATATTCTTCTCCGTTGAATCGCCGATTTAAAAAGATAAAGGACGATGTGTCGGGGAAGTTAAAATTTAATTTATTTACAATGCTAGAATTTTTACCTGGACCGCGTTGTTGTTGCTGCTGTTGCTGTCCACCCATAGATCGCATGTTGTCGCCACCAGTACTGGACCTGTTGCCGCCACCACCACCACCTTCCATCGACATCCTGGACTTAAATTTCTTCTCCTCAACGTTAAGTTTGATCTGTCCGTTTTCATCAGGGTAATAAATAGGCTGCAATTTAAAAATAAAATAAGTAATCAAATCAATTAAAAATTTTCATAAATGAGATAAATTACTTCAAATGTTGACAGTGATTTAGTTTTGACCGTTGCTAGATAACGCAACCCAAAGTGGAGTCTCAATTTTAATATTCCTCTCCGTTGACTCGCCGGTTTAAAAAGAAAAAGAATGATGTGTCGGTAAGGGTAAATTAAAACAATTTTTTTAATGTAAAAGTGGTAATATTTAAAAGAAAAGTATTTTACCAAGTTATCCAAAACTTTTGCGACTACTTGGGAATCCTCGAAAGTAATGAACCCATAGTTAGGCACACGTGTTGTACTGCTATTGGAACCTTGGGAACCTTTACTTCTGTCGTTTTGTTTGCTATGGACACGAAGTTCGGCTACTCTGCCGTATCGTTCAAACAATTGACGAAGATCACTTTCTGTTGCATGATGAGGTACATTTCCCAAAAAGAGTTGATGAGCATCAGTGAACTGGTTTGGTCTTCCACTGCGACGCTCTCCATCTCTTTGTATTGGACCACTTCGTGGAGGTCTCTGTTGTTGTTGAGATGGTTGCTGATTACTCGCAACTCTATGAGGCGGTTGTTGATTAGCAGCTACGTTCGTGTTCGAAGAGAGCGAAGAACCACTGTTAGATGAATGTAGAGACGTTCTTTCCTCCATTTTTAAGTTTGTGGTCGGTGGCTAAAAAATTAAAGACAATAATTAGCATCAGCTGTCTTGTAAATTCAAGAATTAAATGGTAAATTTTATGTAATAGACAAATTAACTTACAGGAGACATTGAAATTTTCGGAGCCGGTGGATTCGTCACACTTTGCGAGCCTGGAAACGACTTGACCAAGTTAGCATAAGTTTTGGGTCCACTGTTGCTTGTATTGGTCGGTGCACTCATCAAATGTTCCTGACTCCCAACATCAGTCGCTGGAGTCGAGAAGTTTTGACCCTCGATTTGCTCACTACTCTCGTTAGGTGTAGAATGATGTGTTTCTTCTTTGATCAACTGCTGCTCATTGGCAATATTCACATCCGTTTCCTGCTTGAATTGTTCTTGTACCAAGGGCTCACTGATATATTGAGGCTGTTGTGGCTGCACCGGTTGTTGCGGAGGAGGGATCGACTGTTGTGGTTGCTGACCAATCAATGAAGCGTCTTCGTGAACCGAACCGTTTATCACTGGTGGCATCACTGAATGTACGTGTTGCTGTGGTACTGGAGGGTAGTAAAGCGGTTGTCCGGTGATCGGTGGTTGTTGTGTGATTACAACGGTGCTGTGTTGCTCGGTACCAGTAATCGGCACCGAAATCTGTTGAACCTGTTGCTCATCTTCCTCTGGTTCGGAACGAACACCTTCCTCGATTTCCCGCTCACCAGAATCATGTATTCCGGAGTCAATACCTTCACAGTCGCCTTCTTCTTCATCTGGGAAGCCAAAATCCTGATAGCGAAAGATGTCATTGTGCACATAGTACTTTTTCGGAGCCTGTGCCCCCAAGACGAACGTTTGAGTGAAACGACGCATCGGTTGGCCAGCGTTCGAAAGTTCTCCAGACACCTAAAAAAATTGTATAATTATATAATTGATTTCAAAGTGTTTTTAAAATTAGAATTAAAAATAAATTAATTTAGTGGTTTTTACCTGAACAACGACTCCATTGCCAAGGGTAGCTTGCGAATCGACCTGGGTAATTTTAGCATGGCAATCCCGAAAGTTCAATTGCTGGATTTTCTGATGAATTTGTTTCTGACCGATCGCAGGTTTGGTCTCCTTGTTTGAGGTATCCAGACCACCGTGTACGAATGATGAGGTGGTATTATAAAACCTGTTAAGTTATGAATTAATGAAGCTGAATTTTTTGGAAAATGGCATTTAATAAATTATAAATTAGGATTTAAGTCTTAGGAATGAAAGGAGAGGATTTTATTTGGCGTACCTGTGAAGATGATTTGGTGCTTTATTGAGCAGGGTGTAGTATTGTCGGACGAACTCACGACCGACACACTGTGGTGAGGGGGATGCCTCCATGACCATTTCCTGTCTTACTGCTGATTTTCTCTTGCCCTCCTTGAATTATAAATCAAAGTGCACTGCGTCTGGCGACGTGTGTCCAATCCCTAAAGTAAGCACTTACAAGATCGCAAGATGCAGTCTTGACAATATTAAGATAGAGGACTGAAAAATAAAAAAAAACTATTAATTTTAATTACACTCGATATTAAAATTGTAAAATTGCTAATACGATCAAGTGTTGACAGTGATTTAGTTTTGGCAATTGCCAGTTAACGCAATCCAAAGTGGAATCTGTCAGTTTTAATATTCCTCTCCGTTGAATCGCCAATTTTGAGAAAGAAAATGACGACGTGTCGGTGAGGTAGTTTAAAGTATAAGAGCATTTAAATAAAGTTTTTTTCTTATTTACTTTAAAATTTAGTTCAAATTATGATTACTTTTAATATTAAATTTTTTTGTATGAATTGAAATTCATCATCTATTTGAAAATAGAAGGCTTTGAACTTCAATTTTTTTAAATATCTGATTTCTCAAAACTAGATAGGTTAAATTATTTGAATAACAAAAACAATAACAAAAAAGTTAAAAAATTACAAGCGTTTTTTATATTTTGCTTTTTGATATAAAAAAAAAAGACAAAAAGAGCTGTGCCAAAATGAATTCAGAGGCAAGTGAGTGTCACCGTCAATCAACACTTTAATCTAATATAAATATAATCTTATAAAGTATTGTTACTTATCTTCATTAAAGTATAAAAACTGACAAAGCCAGAATAGAACGTGATAATTAATTAAATCAAATTACTTTTATCAAATATTTTTAGACTCTGATTCATCTTTATTGGTAAAGTTGAAACCAATTTTAAATATTTTAAGTTCAGTTATAGAATAATATTTATTAAAAAATAAAATTTTATTTTTAAGACGTGTTTAAAACATTCTAGATTTGGGAACGTAATTTGGCTTTACGCAGGACGTATTGTATATGGCACTTATTTCTCGATTTCTATTGTCTTCTATAAGCATTAATTTTAACAAAATTGATTGCAATTATTTGTTATAATTTAATATATTTATCAATTTATTATCCTCAATAAAGTTTTTTTTTTTGTAATAAGCCTAAGAAGGGAAAATTACTCAATTAATATATGAATATACCAATAAATTCATCCACATATGAATGGGTATATTCTGGGTATATAATGAGTGTATTCTCTCTTTCAGAATAAATTAAGAGACCAATTAATATAATTAAATGAAAGGCGAAATTGTTTTTAAACATTATAATCCTATAAAAACCCCCATACGATATAATTCATAAAATGGAACATTTTCTTTCGTCAAGCGCATCTTTTCTCTGTTAAATCTTATAATGTAATTTTTCGACAAAAGTCCTGGAAGTGAAATTTGGAAAGGATGATAAGTCACAAAGGAGAGTCGCTTGCAATCGACGACGCATAATGAATTATACGGAATACTTCTCAAAATGTTAGAAGATACATGAATAAGTTTCGTACGAGTCAACGAAACTTGGAAAATCCAAAGATGAGATGTAAATGATTTAGGTACTAATAAAAGGAAGAAAATTTTTAGTTTTCGTGGATGGAAATCCTCGTTTATAAAAAGCTATGGAGCCAACACGAGGCGAGAGGAGCTACCCGGTTGGAAGCAAGCATGGCGATTAGTCTCAAGACGCGGTAAAGCGGAAATTTCAGACACAATTTCGCCTCCAAAATTGATAGGCTGTCGTTAAAAAATGATCAAAAGTTTTCTAGTGAAGAGAGCAGAATATTTGAAGAAGCCGAAAAAAGGAGAAATGCCTAAATTGAACATAAAGAGAATCCTATTCTTCTCCATTGCTTAACGTCCGATAACACCCATGCAAAGCATCGGTAAGCCGATCTTGTTAACTTTTGTACTCACCTTTGGAACACTTTCTCGTTAAAACAAGCACTTAGTTAACAGAGAAAAAAAATGCGAATCGTGGCGAGTAATAATAACAATTCAGAGTAAAGTTTAATTATAAAAACAATTCGGTGAGAGAATACTTGATGCAGCAACGGTGGCACAAGCAGTGTGAACTGTGAAGTGGATGCCAAGCAATTCCAAGCCAAATGCCAAACGCTAAGCTACACTCAACTCTCACTTAGGGCAACTAGTTTTGCCCGGACAATTTCTATAACGGCAACAAATTCCTAACCTACACCACGTATGTACATGCGCATTGCGTATTGTGTCATTTTAGAATTTTAAACTGCGCGCCAATAGCAACCAATCAGATGCCGTAAGTAAGTTGCCACAATAGAAATCATTTGTTGCCCAAGTAGAGAGTTTCAGGTTGCCGTTTTTGAGATGTTGCCCTTATAGAAGTTACCGTAATTGAGATTTGCATGTAAATACAAAATGAAGCCGGGTGGAAGAAGATGTCAGCGCCAGTGCTCCCAAAGCTCCCAAAGTTGGCTGCCTGCGCGCGCTGCGCGCGTAGCACACGTTCCAAATTTGGCGCGCAATTTAAAATCGAATTAAATTGATTTGATTTTAAATCGCGCAGCTCAAGATATGGCAGCTTTGGAAGTACAGAAGGTCTAGACAAATCTAGACTAGAGCTGGTCTAGAGCTTGGACGCTTGGATGTAAGAATTTGATGGAACACAAAGTGCCAACTTTCTTGAGCCAGCTTTGCTGCTAAGGGGGCATGGAGTCGCCATATTACTTGAGATAACTTTTTCAGCCTCTGATTGTCTGTGATTGGTTAACGGCAACCAAGCGCTATTTTAAATGTGATTCGGATTTTTTGTCTAATAGCTGAATTGTAAGATTGTAACTTGTATATTTATACAAAAATTTATATAAGGGTTAATGAATGCGAACAAGTAAAATACATAAATTGGTTTATTTTTTTTCTCAGTAGAAGACAATTTTCGAAAAAAATTAAGGAGACTTACCAATAAGTACTAAAAGTTAATTTGAAGAAATGATTCCTTTCTTTTTTAAAAAAAGTCACACATTTTGTCAAATATCATTAATTGTTAACATAATGTAAATTACGTGAGACAATCTGATTCTCCTGCAAGAAAATCACATAAAATATTAGAATTCGTTTATAAATTGTATTGATAATTATATATGTATAATAAAATATTTTAACTAAGTTAACGGAAGTTAGAAGCATAGAGACATAATTGAAAATAAATAAACCAAACTTTTTTGAAAAAAAAAAATATATTTATAAATGAATTTCAAATTAAATTGTACCATGCACAAGTCTACAAAATGGACATTTAAAACATGCAACACTACAAATAATTTTCATTAGACAATAAAGGACTCATTATATATGATATAATCATCACAGCATTCCACTTTTAATAAATAATATATAATTAAAAGGAATGATAAATAATAGTGCACTTTAATTTCGAAAATACTACTAATAGACACACTTTGGTCCTTTGGAAAACTGAAATAAGTTTAGTATACAACATAGAAATTTAAACATAACCAAAAATTAGAAACAAGTGTTTTTACCTGTGGTAGGGCACCCTTTTTGTATCTCATAGTCGTTCTAAAATATTTTTTTTTGCAGTTCCTTTACGAGGAACATAGTTTTTACAGTTTTTCACTACACAAATCCTCATTTTTGTATTTGCATATTCGACCACTTCAGATAAATTTACTATTTGAAAATTGATAAACTTGTAATATATAAAATTTTATTAAGACGAAATGCCAAAGTCTGGCCAAAGCTTCTTAAATTTATGAGAATATTTCCCAGAAACATTTATGCGTTTATTAAAAACGAAAGATTGTAAGATTAAATGTGATTAAATTTAAATTTGTATTTCAAGGTAAAAATTAAGGGCCTTTGTAAAGTTATTAAATAAAAGAAAGCAATTTTTAATGCACCACCTTCTGTATTTAAATAGTTGCCATGATTCATTGATGCATTTCACAATTTACAATTCCCTAAGGCTGAATAAAGTTTAGAAAATTCACTGTCTAAATTTCGTGTGTATACATAATATAAAAAGGACCAGTCTTTTCAGTCATACAAAAGGACTTCATGCCTGATTTTTATCTTACAAGTTCACGAAATACGAAACAAGTGTTACATTTCGTAGAAATTTAGCACAAAGGAATGATAAAAACGTCTCGAATTCCAATTAATTTATCTACTTTCAAGTTGAGTTTACATATAATGTGGAAGACACTATTAAGCATTCTTTAAAAAATGAAAATCAACGTTTAACAAAATTAATCAATGTAACAGACACTTGTTTCCATACCCTTTTGCTAAAACATCTACGAAAACGATGACAAGCTATGAAATACATCTTTGTTAGAACCGTTGAGGGTAAATAAATGTCCCAGAGTTCGTAGAATTATTATGTACACAAAAGGAATTTATTTTATCCTATACTATTATCAATATGAAAGCAGTAATCTCTTTATCGAGGATCGATACTTGATGTAATTCTTATAAACACTTCGGCACTGTTGATTTTCGCATTAACGTAATCTTTTCTCATGTAAAAAGTACACTGCCTGCTTACATCTCTAAAGTATCATAGTTTCTTAAAGATAGGTATAGAAAAAATTAAAATAATCTTATCTTTAAAATAGGATCAATGTTACATGCGTAAACACTATACAGCATACTCGCTTTTACTATATCTGTTGACTGTACAAAACCAGGAGTTGACATTGAAAAAATCGCGAATACCAAAACTATATTCCATAAAAAAAAAATAAATAAAAAAAAACCCAATGGAATATGATTTTGTTGCACACGACTCGACTACTTTGACATAAAAACGTTGATTAACTTTGAAAGAGATTACAGAAATTGAATTGAGAGCGCGTGGCAACATTACAATCTGTACAAAAGGTTAAGTGAAAGGGCGAAAGGTTTCTGAGTGTATAATTTTACACAGATCCGTTTAACTAATCGACCTTTGGCCAACGCGAAATGAAAAATAATTAATTACTCCTGGTATTCTTGCAGATCTTGACTGAAATTGCCCTGGTTCTGCTGTCTGCTTTGTTGCTGATTCGGTTGAAAACGATGGGACTTCATGGAATGATGAGTTGGTGATTTATGAGATTTGTTGAACATAGAAGCTGTAAATATATCAACAAAATTAGTATATAAAATATAAACACATCCAAAACTTTATCGTCAGACCCATCACTTAAAAAATGTTCTTTAACGTTAATTTAAAATAAATGTAAAAAATAAAATAAATTTGACAACTGATTTGTGCAATATAAATGTACACTGAACTAGATATTAGGAGCGGTAAACTGGGATTTAGGTAAAAATAAACGAACGAAGGGAACGTAAAATTTAAAAGTGAAAGCGATTAATACAGCCATCATGATAAGGAATAAAGTTGAAATGAATGGAAAAAAGTAAATGAAAACATGTAACCATATTTAGAATGTAGTCTTAGGAAAAAAAATCGTCAGAGTAAATCTAAAATAGCTTTTTTTTATGATGAGAGCGAGGTATGAAAACGTAGAGTTGGAAGAATGAGGACACTCACCGGTTACAATGCGAAATGCATTGCAGTCGTTATAAGGGGATTTCCATTAATAGGGTTGGTGCCTTGCGTTCCCTCTGCCACCACCCCTCTGCTTTCCGCCGAAGCCTGAGCCTCCTGAAACACATCCCCAACGCTCTGTTAGTTCAAGGATTTGAACCCCATCTTACTTTAATTCTTACTCTTACTTTTAATTATAACTCTAATACTTTAAGACTAATTAAAAAAGAAAGAAAAAAAATTAAAACGACGATAACCCAACAAATTTCATCAGTAAAAATCTAAATTAAGTACAAATAATATTAAAATAAACAAGTACTGTAGAAAAAAACCAGAAAAAGTTCTCTGTGTGTTACTGATTTACAATTACAGTTTTATAGAAAATCTATTTAGAGGCTACAGGCTAAGGTAGTAAGCTGTAGGCTGCGATTCGAGACTTGGCCCATTTTCGTTTTTTTTTTAATACTTTTGAATAACTTTTGGGAACATGATATTCTCAAAAGTTGAAGGGGAACAGTCATGTCGATTTAGTCGTGCAGGATGTAAGGCCGTATTAGTAATAATGAAAAAGATGAAGGATGAGGAGAATATTGACTGATGAAATGAATGTTAAATTTTTGATATTTCAATTCAAAGAATTACACTCGAAATCCCAAATCTGAACTCCACAAATGTCAAATCTCTTCCAAATGGAAACAAATTCTTCAGGAATTTGTTGCCAACCTGCGGAATCTCGAAACAAATAGATAAAGTCGAAATCTTCTCAAAAAATTAAAAAAAAATTTCTCTTTGTAATATGTACTTAGTACTTAAAATGCAAAAGGCGCCTAATAAATCTGGAAAAAATTGTTTAAATTAAACATTATCTAATATACCTTTTTAGGAGGAAGTCTTCGATATCAAAACCATTCCGGCATCTTGGCATCTGGTTAAAAAAAAATGAACATGAGAGTTCAATTTCAGAGCCATTTGATTTTCGTAAATAATAATAGGCAAAAATTTACAACTATGAAAATTATCTTTTATATTAAACAAATGTAAGTGATTGCAATGAAAATAAACAAAGAATGTTGTAAAATCTGATTTTAATAGACGTGGAATATTAAAATGTAAAAATTTATTTTTCATTTTTATAAAATGAACTATTTTGTATTTTGAAACGCTGAATCGTAAGATATTTTGATATTAATTTTTGGGCCCTGATGTAATTGTTATTTTCAATTCAATCATCTAAATTTTTTCTTATCTATTATTTTCTTCTTCCACTTTACCATTTGTTTCGAATATTCGTTTCTCTATGTAATTTTTAAGAATGCGAAAAAACCATATAAATTAACAAACAATGTAGAGTATCTACTGACTCGATTTCCAGGTGTAAATTGTGTGCCACATTAATGTATTTACGAATAGTAATTTTAAATTAAGGTTCACGCTAACTTCCATTTAATTTCTCACACATCTCATAGCTTTTTAAATTTAAATGCTACTGTACAAAAATTAACAAGTGTAGAGCAGTGAACGAATTTTTAATTCACGTGGGAAAAGATAGAAACTCACCACAACTACTAAATTGAAAAACTAATTGTAAATTGAACAATGAAGGAACGCTATTGCGTACCTTTCCCGCGAGCATCACCGCGCCCACCTGCGTAGTCACCATCGTAATTATCACCGCCATAGCCATATCCGTCTGTGATTCATGGAAGACATAGTACTTTAATTATTTAATTCATTTTCACAAAAAAGAGAACATACTTTTATAAGAATTTAATTTTGAAAATGGCTCATGAATTAGATAAATTTCGAGTGAAATAATGAACAATAACCATACTGCAAACAATAGATCCAGCTTTTCAACAGTTAAATTTACTACTAATTTTTCCAAAAATAATTTATAAAATAATTCAAACCAGTACATAAAATTTGCAATGTGGTTAAATAAATTCCCAAAGGAAATCATGAAACAAGAAGTGGTTGTAGGATCAGGATATGAAGGAATCTATGTTCAGAATGACTAATTTGGCTTCTGAATTTCAGTAATTGAATACTATGCAAATAAAAAGAGAGTAACTCTTGAAATCTTCTAAAAATAAATAAAAACTTTAGTAAAAGGAATTTTTAATCTTCAGTTAAAGTAACTCTTCTAGTTTTAATTGCACCTCCAGGACTTAAACTGACCCAAATTGGAAGATTTGAGTAGTTAAAATTGATTTGGAGGTGATTTTAGATCTTAGAGATATGGCCTTCTGAGAAAGTTATGAAAGTTACCGTAACCAGTGTAGTCGTAGCCGCCGTAACCACCGTACCCACCGCCGTAGTAATCGTAGCCACCGCCGTAGCCGTCGTATCCAGCGCCATATCCGCCTTGACCGTAACCGCCACCGAAACCACCGGCTCCATAGCCACCTTGCCATCCGCCCTGGAATCC
Source organism: Synergus coniferae (assembly GCA_032164275.1). Taxonomy (NCBI): domain Eukaryota; kingdom Metazoa; phylum Arthropoda; class Insecta; order Hymenoptera; family Cynipidae; genus Synergus; species Synergus coniferae. Next base: position 7,860,734 of record JAUEJJ010000017.1, on the reverse strand, counting down.
TCCACGACCTCCTCTAGCTCCTCGACCTCCACGTCCACCTCCTCGCATCATACCTCCACGCATCATTCCCATGCCGTCAGGTTTAGGTGTGGCTTTCTTCACATCAACTTCCTTGCCGTTTATCGTCTGCTTCGGCGTTTTCAGCAATTGGTTAACTACTTGTTCCGAATCAAATGTGATGAAGCAGAATCCTTTCCTCTGATTCTTTGTCTTGTCGAATGGCATTTCAACTTCAACAATCTGAAATTATAAAAATACACAAATTTAGCATCTGGAAACTTGAGAACTTTGGAACTTAATACGTTTAATTAGAAAATGTGAGATTACATATATAAAAAAAACTTACGTTTCCAAATTGTCCGAAGAAAGTCTTTATGTCATCATCGGAAAGTTCTGTGGAAAGACCACCAACGAAAATCTTTCCGTGTCGTGCCTTCGCTTTTTTTGGGTCTACTTTTTTGCTATTGATCAGATGATCGCCAGCTGACATAATCTGAAATAAAGACCAAATCTCTTATAGAAATTTAAATTTGATAATGAAAAAGAATTAAATGATTTTAAAAATCTTCAGAGAAAGATTTGTCTTCACTTGCACTCAGTAGCAGAACTGACTTTCAAATAACATCATATCAATTTTAAAGCTTTAATGTTGAATCAAGCACGCGAAATTTTTAAATTTTTATTTACCTTATCAAGTGATTCGGCCTTGGCGAAGACAATGAAAGCGAAACCTCGCGACCTTCCAGTATTGGGATCCGTCTTAACATTGATGCTCTCAATGTCTCCAAACTTGCTGAAATATTCCCGGAGCTCCTCTGAAAAAGAGAAATTAATTTTACTTTTTGTGAAATATAAACTTTTAAAATTTGGATTTTATTTTCTTGAAGATCAGAGTATCACTATATAGTCTCACGCAACAGTGCCATTCTGTTGTCTGAAGGTGTCCTAAGGATAATAACATCATCTCGACTTCTCAAATTTAAATCCAAATTTTTAAAAACAAAGATTAAAGTATAAATAAAAAAATAAACTTACTGTCCGTGGTTTCCCAGCTAAGAGCACCGACGAATAATTTTCTAAACGGGACAGAAGAAAAGCGACCGTTAGATATAATCTACAAAATTTTTAGATAGATCCTAACCCTATATAATGCCTACAGGATTTGAACTTTAAACAAAGTAACAAATTATTTACACTTGAATCAATTAAGATACGATTTAGTCAGGCTTTTGACGTCAGCAAATTCTCAAATATCTGCAACTGTGCAAGAAAAATTATCTGTAATAAAAACGGTCAAAAAATATCAGGTGGTTAGATAAAGTTTTTAAATTAAATATTAATTGGCAAGGGAAAAGCAGTGACCATAGCCAGCTACCACCTGGATATGTAATTCTAGAAAACAATTCGAACAATGAAAAGTTTACGATTTATTACATTACTGCCTTTGTTTCAATAAAAAATTTAGAAATTTAATGTAGATATTAAAGAGTTTCCATGTCCAGTCAACCTGCAAAGCAATTTGAGTTTATTGTTTTGAACTTAAAAAAGACTCGGGTCGTTTATTTATTTGAAAATACATATTTTATAAAACTCTTAATACTACTATCATCGAAATCACTTTTCTTGGAAATTGTCTTAGGAAGCCTAGATAAAATAAATTTTGAATGAAATAAACAAAAGAACTTTGCAGTGTTGACAAGTTTTATAAAATCACTGAGATAAGAGAAAATCGTAGAATTAGCATTAGTAGAAATAGTAATTCCATACCGTTCTTAGAGTAATCGGATGAACTCCTGGTAATGGGGAGTGTTAAAAGAAAGCTATGTATACTTGTGTGTATTGTGTATGTCTGATTAGTGAGATCAAAATTACGTAAGACAGAATTTCAAAAAATGCCCCACCGCACACCGACAAGAATAACAGAATGGCCACTCAAAACTTCGGAAAAATCTCCAGTTATTTACCGATTTTCTATTTCAATCAATCTCCAAGTACACCTTCGTTGTTAGTAAAATTCTTTTTTTTTTGTTTTTAGCAAACTCTTAAATATTGACAAAATTAAAAATCTCTTTATTTTTCAAATACTAATTTAATTTATAAAACTTATTCATCAATTTTCACCTTCAAAAATGAAATAATTACAAATTTAAAAACTTCAAAATAAAGAATTTTTAATCAGGTACTCAAATCCTTTCAAAACTAGAAAATGTAGAATTTTTTCACTTAATACATAAAAGAAACGTGTGAATTTTGAAGTGGAAATTAAAGTTTCAAATTGTAAGCATTTTTAATTAATACATTACAAATAGAAGCATTAAAAAATTTAAAGTTTTACATGTTAAATCTTTAAGAATGAATAATTTAAAACAAAAAGCTTTCAAAACTTTAGAAATTTAGCGTTGATATTTTTTAAATCAATCACTTTCAAACCTTTCAATTTTTGGTATCGTAAGGCATCTATCTTAAAATTGTGTAAATTTTATAGAATGTTTGGTGGTCACCCTGAAATCTAGATTTGGTGTGCGAGGATGTGTGTTTGCCGAAAGAGAAACAAAAATTAGAAACAAACTTAACATAAAAATCAATCAATTAAGAGCAAAATTTTACGACGTTTTAACAAACACGAGCAATAGTTATAATTATCCAGTTGCGAATCAGCTGCGCCTAAAGAAAAAAAAATTGCAAAATTGATCTTTTCCAAGTTGAATATTGACTGCAGATTGGCCCAAAAGCTAAAAAAAAAAAAACTGTTGGATCGCGAAAAGTTACAAATAGAGTCCAGCTAGCGATTTTTCATTTACATTTAGAATATACTTTTGTACAATCTTTTTTAAGACAATCTTTTTAATGATAATCATTTTATGTTAATCATATTATGTAAATCTCTTTGCTTTCAATGATCAGCAAGTAATCTTTAATCTCTCATGATACAATTTCATAGCCTTCTTAATCAAAGAACGTGCTGAGTTATCACGTTTCTGTCAGTGTGGTAGTCGCTATTTGTATTTGAGATATTTATTGATCTTTTCGAATTATCGTCTAGGGCTGGTGATAAATACCGTGGGCACCAGTCTCTCGCAGGTATTCAGATGTCGATCGGATCACAGTTAGCCGGTTGCGAGTGTCCCGCCATATTCACACTTGGTCTCTTGACACCTGCAGATTAAGCCACATAAATTGGGTTAATGGCATTTCCGACCTATCAAAGATATTCGGATTAGCCCTAGTGACTGTGCTTTTTTTTTTGTCACGCCCAAACTGCATTGACATCGGATCAGAATTTTAAATTCAAAATTCTACGCGTGACTCCGCAGGTAATTGTCTGTGCGAGACTTGACTGAGCTGACGCAATTGACTCGACTTCCAGTGCTTGTGCCATGACGAAAAACCAAAGGACTTGAACTTGACGCTGACTTCAGACAATAAACCAGAATTCTTTCGTTTCTTAAGGCTTCAAGGATCAGTTCATATTTCCCAGGCAATTCTTTTATGCCAGACGTGAATTACAAAAGGCCAACCAGAATTCAGCTGCAATGAATGAACGAGGAAGAGTCTTGGCTGGCCAAAAATACTTTAGTTTTTTTTTTGTTTTGCTTTAACTCTGTATAAAAGTACATTTACATTTGATGCGTTACATTTGTATCTCTTCGAAGGCAAACGAAAATTTTCTTTATTCGTCAAAAAACAAAATGTAAAATACAGTTTATAATTTCTTGGGAGACGTGGAATTCAGGATTTTTTATTTTACAAATTCAAGAATTTTACAAAATTCGAACGTAGCAAGAAAAGCTTTGCAAATTCAAATAATTCTAACCATTATTATAGGTTTTGTGTTATACTTATTTTAATAGCATGCCATACGTCAGTCAAATCTTATTTCATTAGCAAAGTACAGATAGATGTGGAGAGCCGGCTTTTGCGTTTTTGATATTTTTTGCGCGAGTTACGTTTTTTATTTTTACCCAATAATTTTACTACTTTCCTAAAATTGCATACAATTATTTTGATATGAAAAAATAACGTATCAGGACTCAATTTTAAGATACAAACTTTTAAACATTTCTTTTATATATAAAGTATATGTAAACAAATTATTTGTGAAATAAAGTGTTAAAACGTATCAGAAAAAAAGAGAAATGTCTTATTTAAAATGTTGCATGGAATTTAAAACATTCGAAAATTAACCTTACGAATTTTAGAACAAGTTTTATAAATATAAGAAAATCTGAACTTATTTGCATGTGTTTGGTTGATTTCATCAGAGATGATTCGCCATTAAAAAAACGATGCCAAACTTATGAGAAAGTATTTTGAGTCCTTACGCTATTATTTTCAAACACCTAAAATTTTTAAATGCCCTATTTTTTTTTAGCGAAAAGATGTGGCCAACCGAAAAATATGCTACAAGAAAATACAACATAGATTAATCTTTAAAAAAAGTGTTAAACTTACCCACCTTTGAAATCTACAATTTAAAATTCTTACCCAAGTTCCAAAATTATTGATATCTCGAACTAGTAAGATTTCATAGAATCCAAATCTGTAGAATAAATAAAAAAAAACAAAAAAAAAAAAAAAAAAGGAATGAAAATTTTCGGTGAAAAAGGCTATTTCTAAACAAAAATTGTTAATGCAAGGAGAAAATATTTACAATAGAAGGAAATTAAATGTTTGGTCAGCGTCAAAGAATCCTCAATCCATCTCGTGTCCCTATAATTTACTGAAAAGTGCTAAAAGTGAATCGCCTTTCAGAAGCGAGCAAAAATTACATTTTCTTTTACAGATTATTAAACTCCTTTCATTTTAGCTTAAGTGAAAGTCAGAGTTCCACATACATAAAAAATTACGAAACCATCATTTTTCTAGAAAAAATTCTGATGAAAAAGGATAGCATCATGAGAAATAAAAATTCAGTAAAAGTTGCTCTAATTCCTAAAGTTTCAAAAAACAAGGTTAGGTTCTTGTTTCCAAGCATGCGGTAAAAAAAAGTTATGAATTCATTAAGAAATAATATTTAAAAAATTAGGAAAACTTTCAGTGAAAAATCAATACTAGGAATTCGGTGTTGGCCGCCATTTTCGCTTTACTGAACGTGGGTGCGTCCACCGCTAGCCGGCATCTCCACATTTTAAAATTTACTCCAAAACCAAACTAAGTTTCCCTAACCAAAAATACACGTGGTTCCGAGTCTGCATTGAAAAAACGATGAATGACGCCCGCAATTTTGTAAAAAAGTTAATGAATCCGCCTCGATGAAAATGGATGAAAAAATTGCCCTAAACGGCTCGGCATCATCGCCATTTTGTCATAGCAATCAAGAGATTATGGAAGTCTCAAAAATAAGTGCTCGCATTTAAACTTTGTGAAAAAATTAATAACACGGGCGTCTCTAAATTACGAATGAAATTACATGAAGAGTTTATGATTAGAAAAGAGGGTACCTGTCTTCCTGTGATTCTTGGCTGCCACCACCATTTTCGGTGGCGTCACCGCTGCTATTTCCTTCGCCGTTTTGGAAACCCGGATCGGCGATGTCTTCGCTGAAGTCCTTATTTTCTTGACTGGCCATTTTGTCAAAACGTTATTTGATAATCAGCGAACACAACACTGAACACTAGTTTAAAAAAAGTGTCTTACGAAGAGAGCAAACAAAACCAATTTACACCTTCACAGCTCGGCTGCCAAACGTAGAAGAAACCACTGGCGTGGAGAGCAGTGGAGAGTTACGGAAAGATCTGATTAATATCCTCTCCTCTCCTTCCGACTCAGCTAGGTTAACAGATTATGCCTAGGTACACGCGTCACGCGTCACGCGTCTCGCATGGAGGGAAAGGAAGCTCTCATTGGCTGTAATTCACGCGCTTATTTGAAATGCATACAAATTGTGCGTATTTCAAATAAGCGCGCGAATTACAGCCAATGGAGTGATTTCCCTCCTCTGTACGCAAAAATTGCGTAGGTATGGCGCATGACTTCCCGTAGAAAATTCTATCCAATCATAGTGCGTCAAGTGCGTGACGCACTATGCACTATGGTTAAGGCGATAGGAATGCGGGTGCCCTGTCATTTTTGGTAAAATTAATCAAATTTAAAGGTTTGGAGTTAATAATGAAAAGTAGGAAATTTAAACATTATGAAGTTGGTAAAAAAATTATAACTATTCTACTCTTGATTATTAGAGAAATCTTTTGTGTTAATTTATTAATCATTATAATTATAAACTGGTTAAACCGCATTCTGAAAAGGCTTTCAAATTCCTTTGAAATGAAAGATAAACAAAAATTTGAATATTTACACAGAACATTATTATTACAGTTAATTTGTAAACTTTATAATTTCATGGTTCAATAAGCTAACAATACTCTAATTCGTAGTCCGCTTGGACAGTTGAAATAGTTTAAGGTTTCTCGTTCGATCACCGAATGGTTGGGTCGGATGGATACCGTCGTATTATATTATACTATACAATAATTCAATTTTGAGTCACGTTAAATCTTTTATTTATTTTGGTATAGTAATTAATTCTAAAAATTATAATAATTCTAATAAATACCTAGGCTTATCCCTAATGAATTCGCGTGCGTATACACGCTGATATCTCGAGTTATCACATTCAGAAAAAAAATTTAGAAAATAATAATTCATTCAAACACACTAATATGGAACATTCATTCCTATCGGAAGCATCATTATTTACGCGACTCTATAAATTAATTTACAATCCATTGCAGATGTCTATTTTTATCTAAAATAAAAAAAGTTATCTTCGTGCTCAAGTAAATATATGTTGATCCGTAAATACCTGGGTGAAAATTTCTCAGATATTTAAAGTATTTCTCTTTATTATGTAGTCTGGGTACGCTTTTTTGTAATTTAATCACTGACTTTCCAAAATTGATTAACAATTTTGGGCGAATATACTTTGATTGGTGCGACCAAAATTGCGTTACCCAGAAGTCGTTTTGAGTATTGCCCAGTGGAAGTTTTAGGTAGACATTTCTTGCTTCGTCCTATGATGAAGCAATGATAAGATTGGATGAGGATGCCCTTTTCGGAAGCAATTCTGAGAATACTGAGGCACATTCTGTAACATGATACGAATCCACTGTTTTTCACGAAGAACATCAAAAAGAGTTAGTTGCGATGATTATACTGTAAGGGGGTTAATTTACCAACGATTAACATTTTCTTCCCTTCAGCCATTAATATAAAGGATATTTAATTACTACCGGGTATTGATATAAATGGAAATCGAAAAACTTAGAGTGTAAGGGAAAGATTATCAATGTCCTATAATAAAATCCATATTATAAGATTTAAAAGAACGTATGAATATTTTACTCTATTTTCAAACTATGTAGTTTTTTTTTTGGATTTTGATTATTTTTCCCTTGACTCAACACTTGATTTCATAAAAAAATCTGAATTCGAGAATCGTTTATTGGTAAGGATCTTGACTATAAGTTTTTTTAACAGAAAAATATCATCGACATCTGCGTAAATACATAAAAAGTTGAGACTGCTGGTGAAGAATTTATGGTATTCAGTCGTTACTCGTTTTTCGACAGATGCAGAAGGCTGCACACCTGCGCTGAAAACCGGACAGAATTTAAATTCCTGTTTACGAATCATCTTTTAAAAACAAAATTTAGCATGCAAAGAGATATAAATTATTTTCCGGAAAAATGGGAATTAATGAAGGAAGGGAAGAAAAAAGTAATTTCTTTAAATGAGAATATATATATATATATAAATAAATGTGCAGTTAATATGAAATTCTCTTTCAAATTTCCAAGCAGGATTTTCATTGAGAAAGTTCAACAATACAACTGTCAGCTTTTAACTTAGCACCATTCAATTTCTGATTTACTCATTCTAAGGATTAAATATGAGAAAATTGAAAAGGAATGGTTAAAAGAAGATAAATAATATAAAAAATATTTCTTTTATTTGCAAATTGGAAAAGTAACAAACTGACAGACAGAATCACAATGGAGTATGATTTGAGAGTAACTCACCAGCGATTGCAATGCGAATCGCATTGAGTTCGTGAATTATAATTTCCTTTAATAGGGCTGGTGCCTAGCATTCCCTCTGCCTCCTCCTCTCTGTTTTCCAGCGAAGCCTGCACCACCTGAAACACACCCACAGGACTGTGTTAATCCACCAAACGGACAACACCATCTCTTTCCTCCCGCGTAACCACAAAAAAAAATATAAAAAATAACAAAAATAAAGAAAAATTCAAATAAAAAAAATATTTAAAAATTAATATTTAAAAATGACTTATCTACGACAGTAAAAATTAATGGTGAACACAGGAAGAGAAATTGACTACAGAAAATTCACATGGACTTTACTCAGGTGGACTGTAGGCTGCGTTCCAAGTCATTGCAGAGTGCCCAGTCTCGTTAAACATTTCTGGATAATTTTTGAAAGCGTGTGATGTATCGAAAGATCTTCTCTGACACAAGTGTTAATAAAGCACCGAATTTTTGCGTCAATTTGGAAAATAATTTTAGGAAAGGGTCGCTTCTTTTCGGATAGGTTCAACTTTGCAAGCGTTAGTGAGGAAAAAAAGGGGTGATGAAAAAGCCTTCTATCTAAACAAAACAAGAACAATACTTATGACCGTGCAACGAGGGCGATCTAATCGATGTTTATTGATTAAAGACCGCTTTTTATTATCCGATAGTTGTCATTGATAATTAGCAATCGCTTTTAAGAATGAATTTAGAAATTGAGATTTAAAGAGATCCAATCAGTCTTGAATCGATTTACACCGATCAGAAGGAATTGTCCAATTTCTTTGTTGAGAATTCGAGTAGGATAAGAGGAAAGATTAAAATTTGGGGTAATACGAAAATAGGAACGCTAATGCGTACCTTTACCGCGTGCACCACCGCGCCCACCTGCGTAGCCACCGTCGTAACTACCACCGCCATATCCATATCCGTCTGCGTTTCATGGAACACACGGTACAAGAGACAATCAAGTCAGTAACGTTGTTTTTCTTTAAATTGCAAAATTCTACTATCTTTTGATCAAAATTAAATCACCACAAAGAAAGATATTAAACACAGATACAACGCCTCGATCAAAACGTCTCTAGTAGCATAATCTAACAATTGTGGCGCTACAATCGAGCCGTCGAATATTTGTCTAGTATCTTTGCAAAAACTTTAGTCAAGGGGAAAATGTTAAACCTTGAAATAATGAATTTTTTTCTTATATTTAATTACTTTTTATAACCGAGTGAATGTGCAAAACGAGGAGTTTGGCATAAGCGGGATCGAGGGGTACAATATACCATTTCATAAGTCACATTGTCCTGTACAGTTTTACTTTAATATTCTTTACAAAGTATATATAATTATGTTACAGTGATTGAGTGCTTTTGAAGTCAGCGAGTCTGCAGAATCAGAAACGAAATAAAATGCTAGAAAAAAAAAAAAGAAAATTGAATTCCACCGATTCACTGACATCAATCAGTGAACGTATGAAATGTAGAGAATCTTTAAAATTGAATCTACTTCACGTGCAATGTAAAAAATCAACTAAAAGAATCATAGTTAAAAAATTTCAAACATGAAATTGATAAAAGTCAAGTAAAAAGAGCAATGCTCAATCATTAAAATGAAAAAGATTGATTTGTCAGCCTTCACACTTTCACTGTTACATATTATATGTTATTACTTATCGTTATACGCCATATATGTACTTGCATAGATATAATGGAGTCAATCTTAATTTTCATTGGAGTTAATTTCAACAAGGCATTAACTCAGCAATTGGCAAGTTGGATTAATCAGTGACCGTTACCAGGATAACAATGTTAATAAAAGGCCCATGTAGAAGACGAATTCGAAATCATGCGTTTTGAAAAGGTTTTCTTGGACGAAACAGATAATGCGATAAACTGGTTTCACACTCGCCATCATTGTTTTTAGTTAGAATCTACCGGTGAATTTCAGTTATGGATTATCGGGAAAAGTATCGCGATAGAGAGGTCGCAAAGTATAAACCGTTTTTTTTTTGAGTAGCAGAATGCAAACGCAGTTAAGCTGATTTGCCTGCAAATCAGCACCTTAGTTAGAAATAATATCACACATCTTTCGTCGCCTATCGTACAGTATGTACATACATCTGATCATAAACTGCCTTCGGAGCGGATGATCCGAATCGAGCGACCTTGGAGCAAACGTGCTTACTTGGACCCCGTTTGAACAAAAATAAATAGTGATAAATAAAGTGATTGGTCAAAAGAGGGAAGCGCGTTTCGGCGTGCAAGATTCGGAGTCGTCCGCTGAAGCGTCGATCGTAGAAAAACAGACGGTCGATAGTTTATCGCAGAAACGAATGACGAACGACCTTCAGTAAAAGTCATGAAAATTACCGTAGCCACTGTAGTCGTAGCCTCCGTAGCCACCGTACCCACCGCCGTAATAATCGTATCCTCCTCCGTAGCCGTCGTAGCCACCTCCATAGCCACCCTGACCGTATCCACCGCCATAGCCGCCACCATATCCACCTTGCCAGCCGCCCTGGAATCCTCCACGACCTCCACGGGCCCCTCGGCCACCTCGTCCTCCACGCATCATTCCACCACGCATACCTCCCATTCCATCAAGCTTAGGCGTCGCTTTTTTAACGTCAACCTGAAAAGATATTTGAAGATAAATGAAATGATTTTAGGATTTTTAAGTGGGGTTTCTAGTTGGAATTTTGAACGTGGAATTAGAAAGTTGATTCAGAGTAGGATGTCTACTTTGGAAAACTGTAATTTCTATAGCAAATCAGTAGAAGTATTTGCCAAAAATAATATAAAAAGAAGGTTGAGAACTTTTGAGATCAAGAGAGTTAAAAATAGATAACGAAATTGGAACGGAACCAAATATGAAAGCCGATAATGTAAAAGAACTGAGGTTACACGTTTCTGAATGTAATTGTGATAAAATTTTGAATTCCAATTTCAAGAAGCAAATCTACTTTCAAAATATTGGAATCTGAAATGAGTTCTTAACTACACATCAAAAATCATTACATACCTCCTTTCCGTTAATCGTCTGTTTGGGTGTCTTGAGAAGTTTGTTCACAACTTGTTCAGACTCAAAGGTAATAAAGCAAAACCCTTTCCTCTGGTTCTTTGTCTTGTCAAACGGCATCTCAACTTCAACAATCTGTAAAGAAAAAATTCAATAGTTTTCACGATTTTTACTTTAATTTAAATCAGTAAATAAAAGGTGATTCTTACCGTTCCAAATTGGCCGAAGAACGTTTTAATGTCATCATCAGACAATTCAGTGGAAAGTCCACCAACGAAAATTTTTCCATGTCGGGCTTTCGCTTTCTTGGGGTCAACTTTCTTGTTATTGATTACGTGATCACCTGCTGACATGATCTGAAATAACGAGCAAATTTATTAGAGAGGACAATTCAAAATTGGATAAATTCACATTTCACTAAAAATCTTCAGAGAAAGATTTGTCTTCATTTCTACTCAGTAGCAGAACTGACTTTTGAATAACATCATATGCATTTGAATACATCCATTCATTCAGAATGTAAAATTCCAACCTTTCTCTTAATCTTTAATCAATTAGTTGACGAGTAATTAAATAATTAGCTACCTTGTCGAGGGATTCAGATTTGGCAAATACGATGAAGGCAAATCCTCTTGATCGTCCAGTATTGGGGTCTGTCTTGACATTGATACTTTCAATGTCGCCATATTTACTAAAGTATTCCCGAAGTTCCTCTATAATTTTATTATTATCATTAATAAAATTCCAAATCTCAGTAGCAACAACTCATACTTTTTTTCAATTAAAAAAAAATACTCACTGTCTGTGGTTTCCCAGCTGAGGGCACCAACAAACAATTTCCTATAAAAAACAGAGAAGAATCGGTTTTAGTAAAATCTAAAACATTTTTCCGGGATTCCTAACCCGTTAAAAATCTACATAGGGATAAACTGAACTTTGAAACAGCAATAAATTTACACTTTATCTCTTAAATATGATCTTTACAGGTTTGTAACATCAGCAAATTCTCAAATCACTGCAACTTGAACAAGATAAGTTATCTGTAATGAAAAACGATAGAGGAAAAATCGTGGTCACATCCAACTTTTTTAAAAATCAAGATTATCGCAATGACCATAGACACCTACCACCTGGATACTTAAAACTGAATAATTCAAAAGAAAACCATTCGATCGAACCATGATCAATACAAAGTTTCTTTTACATCTAATCGTTGAATTTTGCCAGTAAAATAATTTAATAAAAGCAACAAAGGAATTTAATGTTATATCGTTTAGAGATTCCTTCTTAACTCCAGCTGACCTGCAAAGCAATTGAATTTATTTTTCTACACTTAACTTGCTTCAAAATGCTGAGAGATATCAACAAAGCAAATTTCAAGAACTTTGATTTAACTCCTGGAAAAATCTATTATTACTGTAAAAACGAATTTCTTTTATGAAAAAGAATAACTGGAAACGGGGCAGCAGGCATTACACTTATACTTCAGTAAATTTGAAAAGATATTATTAAATACTCAATAGTTTGTATCACAGATTAGAAACACTACCACAGTAATGAGTAATTTTACTAAAAATATAGAAATAGTAATTCCATACCATGTGTAGATATCTCTGATGAAAGATGAAAACTATTACTGCAATAAAAAAAAATGCACAACAAAACCTATCATAAAATTTAACGTGTTCACCTTAGTGTCGAAAAAGGAAATTAAAATATCTAAACAAGAATGTAATTGAGAGAGCAAAAACTTTACAACGTTCAATAAACACGGGCAATCATTACAACACCAGTTGACAATCAGCTGCGCCTAAAGAAAACAAAATTGAAGACTTTTTTCTTTCAAATTCAAAGTTTCGAAGCTGAACTCTGACTGCTGATTGGCCCAAAGATTTGGCTCTAGAAGTCTGCAACTCTATATCAAAAGGCTAGAAAAGTTGTCTGTACATTAAAGTGAGCGAAAGTTACAAAGTATAAATATTGTTAAAAATTAGGAACAGTATTTTTAAGGAGTCTACTTCGTTTGTGATATTAACTTTTCTAATTTTTCTAGTAATTATTGATTCTTTTCTATCTCTTTATCTTTCTCTCTCGTCATCAGCAAGTTATCTTTATCAATCTTTATCTCTCAAGTCAGGTGGTCTTCGCAATGAAAGAAGGTGCTGCGATTTTCACTTTTCTGTTAGTGTAGTAGTCACTATCTGTATTTGAGATATTGATTGAACTTTTCGTGTGTCGTCTAGGGCTGGTGATAAATACCATGGGCACCAGTCTCTCGCCGATACTCAGTTGTCGTTCAGGTCACGATAAGCCGGTTGCGAGCCGCCCACCATATTCGCACTGGGTCGTTTGCCACCTGCAGATCAAGCCACATAAACTGGGTTAATGGCATTTCCGACCTTTCGGAGATTTTCGCATTGGCCCTAGTGACTCTGTGCTTGGTCACGCCCAAACTGCATTGACATCGATCAGAATTTGACTCTACGCGTGACCCAGCAGGAAAGTGTGCGAGACTGACTGATCTGACACAATTGACTCGACTTCCAGTGCTTGTGACATGACGAGATATGACGTACTTGAACTTGATGCTGACCTCTCAATAATTCATTCCCTTTTTACAATGCAGACTCAGTTTATATTTTGTAATTATTTTATTTCAAAGATTATCAATATTAAATAGTATATTATTCTAAATTGGAACTTAAAATTTTTGTATTTAGGACATAAAATGTGAGTTACTGAGTTATAAATATTTCATTTAAAATTACAAAAACTTGAATTTGAAATATTTATTAATTATTTACTTTCAAACTGTACAATTTTTTGAGAAGGAAGATTTTTTAAATGAAAATTTAAAAATTAGAAGACAAGTCGAATAGATTCTAAGAATTTTCTTGGAGATATGAATTTTGCATTGTAAAATAAGGCAAAAGATATAGTTCTCAAATCCCGGTGGTATGATATGCCAGTGAATATCAATTAACCACCCAGAATTTCTGCTGCAAGGAAGGAGGAAGAAAAGCTAGCCAAAAATATAATTCAAAAGTTTGACAAAGAAAGACTACAAAAAATATCATTACAATTAAATATTAGAATATTTTCAAAGTAAAAATATACTATGTTCTTTTATCGAACAAATACTTACGTTAGAATTAATTATCTAGCATTTACAATATCATATTTCAATGGGTGGGATATCAGGAGTAGTTTTTATACATTTACCAATTTTCAATAAGAAATATATAACTTGGAACGTAAGCACAATATCAAATCAAAATAGTCGAGAATATGAAGATAATTATGTATTAGACTGAAAAAACTTATCTCAATAGCATGCCAAAAGTCAGTCAATTCTCACTGACAAATTTGGTGGTAAATTATTCTATATTTTAAATATTATAATTATATCTAATTGCAACATTCTAAATGTGGAGCGCCGGCTTTGGATGAATTTTGAAACTGCTATGGCTTGGAAGGCTTTTACAAATTTATAAGTATTTTAACACCAAATATTACAAATGTAAAGATTCTCCTAATTAGGAAATTGTAATATTATTATAATAACGCACAAATTTTTAGCTTAAATCATGCAAAAAAAAAGGCAATTTATAATAAAAATTATAGTTTTCAAATTTGAAAACTTCAGTTGTAAAAAAACATTAAAAAGCTATTAAATTTAAATCTACATAGTTTATTCGATCTCGAAATAGTAATACTACTCTAATCATACCCAAATTGTTTTATAAGCCACACAAAATCTTCGAACTTCTAACAATACCAGCCTCTAAATTTCCAACCATTATTTAAAATTGCTTCAAATTTTAAACAGTATCCAAATACTTATTTCTAAACCAAATTTCAACAAATAAAATACTAAAAAATACATACATTCCTGAAAAAAATAAATTGCAGGACTCTTTAAAAAAGCCTTAAGAGAAACAAAGATTGATTTACGCAAGGAACTTGGCATCGATTGCCGCCATTTTAGCTTCAGAGCGTGGGCGCGTCCACCCGGTCCACAACCGGCGTCTCCACTCAAAATTACCCCAAAAAAAAAACTTAAAATCCTCTTCCTCGATAAATGCTATTACTGAAAATTCTTATTTAAAAAACAACTCGATCATCTGTATACTTCTTATAAAAATCAAGATTTGAGTCCATTTGAATTTCGGAGTCACAATACACACCGACGCCATTTTATTGATTGTTATAAAGGAAACAAAATTTATCCTTAAAAAAAAAATGAAAAGCGGGCGCATTTCCCAAGAAGAATTTAAAATTTTGAAAACTGAGGGTTGAAATGTAAAACATTTCAAATGAAAGGAGGGTTACCTGTCTTCTTGGGATTCTTGACCATTTTCAGCGGCGTCTCCGCCGCCGTTTTCGGAGTCTCCGTTTTGTTCGTAACTCTCGTTGACATCATCGCTGAAGTCCTTGTTTTCTTGGTTAGCCATTTTATTAGAAATAGGCTTTTATAGAAAAAAAAACACTGAGCACTAGGACAACTCTGACAGTAAAAGTGACTATGATAAACTGTAACACTTGGAACTGTACGTACAGGAGTTGCCTTGAGTTGCCTCGCGTCCACACTCCAACAGCCAACTCCACCCACACTGTTCAAGTGTTCGGTAATGAATATTGAATAAGGGGAGAGGTGAGACTCTGTACTCTTCTGCGCACAACGTGCGTAAATACATGCGTGCAGATGCGTATATATGTCGTATATGTAGTTATCCCCCTTCTCTAGATTGCTCTAAATAGTCTAAATCTATTCAAATCTTTACAAATCTTCAATTTAAATGTCTTTTGCAGAAGGTTGTAAACAAAAAAAATATATCATTCCACCTCTTTTTCTTGTGAGGTTTTTGAATGGAGTTCATTGATGTTTTGTTTTGCTTTGCTTTGACGTTGACACTTATAGAAAAAATTAACATATGTGTTTTGGAGTATTTTATTTACAATTATGAATAAAACTCATAATACTCTAAATCTATTCAAATCTTTACAAATCTTCAATTTAAATGCCTTTTGCAAAAGGTTGTAAATAAAAAATATATATATTTTTCTTGTGAGGTTTTTGAATGAAGTTCATTGATGTTTTGTTTTGCTTTGTTTTGACGTTGACACTTATAGAAAAAATTAACATATATATTTTGGAGTATTTTATTTACAATTAGGAATAAAACTCATAATTAATTAATAATTTTGAACCAATGGACAATTTTGATATGAAAATAATTCAGATTTTTCAAAAAATTTAAAAAGCAGGAAGGAAACATAACCTCAAATCGTCAACAAAATTTATACAATTCTTTAGTAAAATTCCTAAAAGAAGAGAAGAAAGTAATGTATTTATAGAAATCTTTTTTTAGATACTTTTGTCTTGCATAGATATCTACATTTTAAGTGAAAAGAAAAGAATTCAGGAATTCCTCAGTTATTTTTGTAATTATTTTTCAAGGGATTCAAATCAAGCGTCGAAGTCGTACTTAATTTAATTAATGAGTTATTAATGTTATTATCATTTAGAGAATTTTGTGATTTAAATTTGATACTTCTTTTTATTGGAATTATTTTTTGTAATATATTTCGATAAAACACGTCAATAAAATAAATACTTCTTTTTGTTTTCATTTACGATTTTATCACAATTATGTAAACTACAGTCTCTTTTGTATACACATTTGTTTCAAATCGTCTGTTCAAATTGTTTGCATTAATGATTTTGAAATTGAAGTCCACTTTTTTAAACTGGAATCCAGAAGATTGTATCTCATCTGAAACATTCTTTTTCTTCACTGGAAAAATATTTGTATTTAAATAATCTGTTTATCTTTCTATATAAATTAAAATTTTGGAAACCATAAATAGGTTTTAAATATTTTTTCTATAGAAAAGCTTCCTCCTTGTTGAAAAAATGTGTGCTTAATTTATAGTCTTTGATCTTATTTTATAATTACATATTTAACAATAATCTTATGGAATATAAATCTTTCTATAATATTAAGCAGTCATATATCAATGGAATGTTATATATAAGAGTAATACGTCAAAACTTCTCTTTTAAAATCTAGATTAAAGTTAAAGTTAAAGTCTCTTGTAACACCTGAGCGAAAATTTTTGTACTTCGTATTGTTTTGTATTAAAAAAAAATTTTTTAATACAAAATAATAAGAAATAAATGAGAAATTAAAGTTTCGTCTGGATCCTGATTATTCTTTCTGACTTCCTCCTAAGTCAGATGGACCAGCAATATCGGATATTCCAGCTGGTGCTGAACTTGAAAGAGTATCATATCCACTAACCGAAGGCATTGCATATGAATATGTCGCAGACACAGGGATCCCTTCAAATGGAATCATAAATTCCATAGGCAATGCAATTGGCGCATGAGAAGATAATTGAAGACTCTGAGGTGAATCAGTGGTAGAAGAAGATGTAGACGAAGTCGAAAACATTGCAATATTTGCAGGCAGAAGACTGGAAAAAGTTGAAACAGATGCAGTTGTAGAATTTTCTGCATTCAATTCTGCGTTATTCGGATTATTATTATTAGCAGTTGCCTTCCTTGCTATGAGAACCTACAAAATAAGTTGAAGAATCAATTGAAAACTCAATTAAATTGAATAATTTTTGAAATAATTATTCAATACTCACTAAATTATTACTTAGATCTTTGTAGATATAAAAATAAAAAGAAAACTTTCTAATTAAAAGAATACATATTACCTTCTTTCCGTTGATCATCTTTGTGGGGGTTTTAATCAGCTCGTCGACGATTGTCTTCGATTCAAAAACAATGTACAAGAACCCTTTCCATTTGTTCTTTGTTTTGTCAAATGTTATGGTAACTTCTTCGATCTGAAAAGAGATAATTAAATATTTAAAATGTTTTCTGAAATTGTTTTATTTAAAACATAAAGCAAAGTAATAAAGCTCACAGGTCCACTTTGGGTGAAGTAGTTCACAACTTCCGAATCAGTTAATTCCGAAGGATTGGCACTGACTTGTAAGGTTCTATAAAATAAAAACAAAAATATATTTTCATTGAGTAGAATGTTTATAATTACACCCTGATGATTAAATTAATTTATGCAAACTATATTGACAGTACAAGTCATTTTAATTATAACTGTATGTAGATTCTGTTTTTCAAACAGGTATTAATTACTCTAAATTTTTAATTGAAGCTTTGTTTAGTATGTATTTCTGTTATGATATATAAAATATGTACCTGTTGTTTTTGGCAGTAGCAGGTGAGACTATTGGAGTTGGCGTTATAGTCCCTAGTGATACAAAATTAGGCTCGTAATAATCGTCTCCTTCGACGTAAACCTTAGGCACCTTTTTTGTCATTTTGTGAAAAATAATTCTCTTGTAGATAGAACAGAATCACTCAAAAAATTTCGCAAAAAGGTTGAGCTCTGTAGCAGCAGGTCGGTATTAGTTTCACATTTACTTCTCAGTCACTGAAACCAATTGTGTTCTTATTTGTTTGTGGTGAACCTTTTGCAGATGCGATATTTATAAGGCATCCTCTTTCTCCTTACACACACAACAACAAACGTGTTTGTTGTTGTGTGTGTAAGTCACTAATCCCCGCAACTTAGGTCAATCCTGGTAAAAGATATTGAAGGAACAATTATAATCTATTAATAACTCAATTATTTCTATGGATGATAATACATGTATGTATTATTATAATATGTATTATTAACTATAAATAATTTTCCTCTGATTATAAGAAAAATATTAAATTCCAATGTCTCTCTTTTTAAGTACACGAGACCAAACGCGCGCGCTCCGCGCGCTTGTTTAATTTCTTTTTAAATTCCCGCGTCACGAGCGATTATCGATATATGCCGCGTCACAACTTCGATTTGACCAATAAGGAATAAGCGTTACGTTACTAATCGATGCCATGATCTTTTGATAATAGGTTACCTACCTATTTTATTTCTTATTTTTGAAGTTAACGAAAAATTAAATTCTATGTGGATTTAACTCAGTTAAGTTTTAAAAATAAGCTTTGAATTCTTGTTGGAAATTATTTTACTTTCAGAGCTTTACAATTTAAATTCTACAAAACTTTATCACTATTTATTTTCGGTTCCATCTGGAATTTTAGCAAATTGCAATGTTGACAGATTATAATCAAAACTAATACTTTCTTTGATTGTACAAATAAAATTCGAAACAAATTTTTCAATAATATCAGATAATATGTGGGATAGCTTTATATAGGTATAATTACTGTAAATATTCTTCTACTGTTTAATATTTCAATTAGACTATTTTAAAATCGAAATTTCAAAAATAATCGATTGAAAATAGAAGAATTCATTTATTTTATTTTTAATTCATTTTAGTTCCTGTCTTGCATAAACATTCATACATAATTTATTTCAAATTCATTCATATTTGAGTTGTTTCCTCATTATAATTTTGACGGTCTCATTTTGTTATTGTGGGAATAGATATTAAATTTTCAGTTATGCCTGAGGGACGAAAGGTAAATTAATTTTCTTTGAAGTGGTAACTTGGTAACTTATTATTTAACCTCCCTCGCTTATTCAATTTTCATAATTACAAAGAGAATGCAGACTAAATTTGAGCTCTGAAAATAACATAATCATGATTCACGGGAAAATATATAACGATTTTAATTAAATATTTAAAATTTAGGAAATGAAACTTCGAGATGTCTGGCGTACATGCAACAAAATACGTGCCGCAATATTTAGAATAGGTCTCAATCTCTGGGAATATTTCAAACCTTTGGATCCCCAAAAAAAATGTCTCATTTCAGGTCTACATTTTTTAAATTATTAAGCTTTACAGTGTCTTCTGTTCGAATTATCTCAAAAATTCTATAAATATTTTATAAGTTCTATAAAAATTACGTGAAACCGTTCTAGAATCAAAATTCGTTTCTGTTTTGGCTGGACCATTACGAGGACCAATCGGTTTATCAGATCAAGAAATTGGCGATCTAGCTGATTATTTTCGAGTTCTGGATGGTCGTATTTTCTACACACAATTTTGTGAAGTGGTTCATGACAGTGGTACGACACAATACTTCTTCAAGAAGAAAGATATTTCAGGAATCAATAAATAAAATGTTTTAATTTACAATATTTCGAATTAAAACGTAAAAACCAAACAAAAACTTATGTTTCACAAGGAATCGGTCTACCTAATTTGTAGCACATGTAACAAATAACTAAAAGTCTCAAGGATTTTTAAATTCACTTCCTAGAAAAGAATTTCCTTTTACAGTTCCGGATTTTGGTAAGAATAAACCTCTTATTACTGGTTTGGAATGGGAGGATCCTCTGCACGTGAATCGTCTGAGTGTGACAGAACTCAGAAGATTGAATCTGATAATAACTCAAGTTGCCATCAGTCTAAACAAAAGGAAACTGTTATTGAGGCCATATTTTCAGGATTATGAATTGGTAACATAAAAAAGAAAAAGTATTTTCTTCACTTAAAAACGTTTTAAATATTAAAAAAATGCTATTTTAGGTATTATAATTAAATTTAATATTGAATTCTTTAGATAGCGAAAAATTCTGGAGTCGTGACCTTTACCCACTTTGCTCAAGTTTTGAAATTCTTGGGTATAACAATAGCAGCTGATGAATTTTGTCTCTTGGTGAAAAGATTTGCTAAAAATGGATACACGATTAATTATGTTGCATTTATACAATCTGTTGAAGAAGTTCAAAAATACATGGATAAACATGACATGTTGGATCTTGGTGGAGTAATGTTATTAATAAATTTGAGTAATATTAGTAAAAACACAAGCTGTCGCTCCAAAATGCAATTAAATATTAAATCAAAGATGCAATAATTGATAAACTTATTAACTTTATATAAATTGCGAAACTTTCTCATAAAAAAAACATGTTATTGTCTTTTCAAACAGGATTTGTTAGATCAATTCCCTGGAAGAATAATTACTGCAGAATTACCAAAATTACCAAGACCTGAAATAGGAAAAGTTTTACCAAGCGAAGTTTTTAAAAGACAATCTATATTTCATCCGGTTATGGAATTACATAAGGAGTCAATGCCACTTATGGAAGTTATTCAAAGAATACAAAGGCATATTCTCGAACGAAGAATACGAATTTATGATTTCTTTGTGGTAAATGAAATATTAATTATGGGTTAACCAATTTTTTAATCAGGTAGATTCTCTTATATAAAAAGTTTTATAAAATCCATTATAATCTATTATGAGCCACTGACTTCTAATTATGAAATTACGTAATTTTTATTAATTCCTAAACACTTTTGATTCTATTCTCTCCACTTATTTTAAAATCCTATCAATGGAAATTAATCGCGACATTGCTTTTAAAAAGGCCTGTTCAAATATTTACTTATGATTTTTCGAAAATACGGTGTATTATGGACATTTTTTTGTAGCCGCGTGCTCTCCGACTTGTAGATTTTGAAGATTTTGCATTCCAGCAAAATTTGAGGTTATGTTTCAAAAGAGACGAGCTTTAAAACTAATAAAATAGATAATTATGGACTAATTTTTCGTTAATTTCTAGTATATTCTAAAGTCAATTTTGCAGAGCTTCTGTTACTTAATAATATATAATAAATAATAGTTTGTGAATCTTTCTAAAATAGACTGAATAGAGGTTGCACTTTATACTTATATTTTCTTGTCTTACCTTCTTATCAGGTTTATCAATTGGTAGATAAGCTGATTGCTAAATTTATCCTTTCTATATTCTGTATGCTCATTTGATTACATCTCTTTCTTAATTTTTGGTAGAACAACAATATCATTGACTAGGTAATAAACTCCAGTCTATAAAAAATGATTTTGTTGTCAATTGTCGTCATTGTCGTGTTGTATTGTATATCTATATATATATATAAACGAGCCCGGAAGCACTCTAGTGCGATTCCTATTTTTTCAAATTTCCCGCGTCACGTGTTATTGACCAATAGGAATCGGGCCTACGCATTTATTTCGAGATATTTCGATATCTTCGACTTTCAATGTTAATGTCCTTTTTCAAACATTTTTTTTAAATAAAAAAGAATAGGACATTTTCTGCTTACATTTATGTACCATACTAATAAATTATTTAATTATACTAAATGTGCCAAAGCACAATCCAATCCAATAACTCTTTCAAAAGTTATTGGCGGGAAAACATAAGTTTTTGATTTTTAACAGTATTTTTCACGATTATAACACAAAATACAGAACTACTTACACTATCAAAAACAATTTAAGGGAAATTTTGTAGATCTTTTTAAGTTCAATAAGTATTCTTTGTAATATTTTTTTATATCTCACTTTTTTTAGCGAAAAAATTGAATTTATTACTTTTTAAAAGTATTTCTTTACGATTAAAATGATGAATATATTTTTTTTTTCGTATGTAGAATAATTTAGTTGGAAAATTTAATTTTTTCATTTTCATATTCAAAAAGCGTTTTTGATGGATAAAACCAGAAGTGTTGGTCAAAATGTCTGATTAACGAAAATTCGGAAAGGGTTTTTTCACATAAAATCAATACCTTCTCATGTAATGAGAATTAAAATAATTAATTTTTTAGTATGTACCAAACTAATTATATTAAAATATTATTCATCTTTGAAGGGTTTTGATACTCTAAATTCGGGTAGAGTGACGATATCTCAATTTAAAAGAGGATTAGATGCCATTCAAGTTTCTTCCCTGGGGCAACTTTTTCTTGTTGAAAATGAAATAGATGCATTAATTGCATTGTATAAAGATCCAAATGATCCTGATCGAGTATGTTGGAGAACTTTCGAAGATGATATTGATCATGGTAGAAATTTCATTTATGTGTATATATTTAAAATAATAAGCAATTATTCTTATACTTATATTCTTAAGTTCTTTTTTGAAAAATCACTATTTAAGTAATTTACTAAAATATTTATCATTATTATTTAATTAGTAAAAAAAATTAATTATACATATTGAGATTAATATAATATTTTTTACTGAAAAGTATTCACTGTGAAAGAATTGGAAAAATTGCCAAATTTGAAAGTCGATTCGCCACCACAAGAAATAGCGGAATTGTGTCGAAGAGGTAAAAAAAAATGGCAATGTGTAGAGAAAAGTATGAGAGATTTGTGTGAAGATGCTATACAAAAAGTGAGATATCGCGTTAATGAGAGGAGAATTTTACTAAGGCAATTTTTCAACGATTATGACAAGTAATGACAGTAATGAATTAAATCTGAATATATTTTCCTTGCTTTCCAAAAATGGTTTATTAATATAAATTTTAGGCATAATAATGGCCATGTTTCTCGATCGCAAATGCGACGAGTTTTTACGACAGCAGCAGTTCTTCTTTCGAGAGAAGAAAGATTTGCTCTTGAGCAAAGATATAATGACGATTTGGGATTCAATTACTTTCAATTTATAGAAGAACTCGAGTCTTTACCTATTGTAGCTCCTCTTTATAATTCAGTTCTTGAAGAGAAGAAAAAACTCATTGCTGATAAACCCCCTCGAGAAGCAACTCAAGATGAAACCAATATCGTCGTTATTCTTGCTAAAATCAAAGCTAAGGTCGTTCGTGAAAGAATTAAGGTACAGCAATAATTTAAAAATAAAAGACAATGAAAAATTGATTTTCATTCATGAAAATTAAAATTTCCATTAGGTTTCGCAATTTTTGAGGCCCT
>JAUEJJ010000017.1:7797137-7809458 GCA_032164275.1 Synergus coniferae | reverse complement strand
AGTGAGTGAGTGAGTGAATCTATACCATTTGAGTGGGTCTAAGAACATTTTCCATTGTATATTTAAACATTAGTTTGCAAAATTCTAAAGCAGTTTTCTTACTGATTATTTTTTGTATGGAGATAGTTATCTAGATTTAGATGTTACTTTTTTTATTAAAAGTACGAGTTCATAGAGTTTTTTCTTTTCTCTTTCATTTCTTCTCTCGAACCGCGACTTGCATTGTTCTTTAGACTCGAGACATGTATATGTATAAGTGCCAACTTGAACACAGGAGAAACCTGCTTTCCTTTACGAGAGATAAGAAGAATCGTTATCTTAATTCCTAGTTCATAGTTTTAGCATTAGAATATGAAACTAGAACCGAATGATAATTTCTAACATGAAATATTTTTAATAAAATAATCATGTCTTCCTTAAATCATTTAATTTGAAAAGTATTCAATAGAAGAAGATGAATCCTGAGTCTCTTTTACTTCCGTTTGTATAAATGCTCAATTGAGTTGGAGGTAAAAGCATTTACTTTATGCTTTGCGGCAAGGAGACATCCAAGGTTCAGTAGCTGACGTCCCCTCTTCTTTCTTTCTGGTATCGTGCTCATCCTACGGTGAAAGTGTGGGAGATCTGTGAGTCGCTATGTCCTGGTGATTACCTCCTCGTGCGACTATGGTTAACGACTTTTTACGCGAGTTTTCATCAATGGACTCTTTCCATAATAAGATTCCCTCTCCCTCACAGAACTAAGCTTTCGATTTCAATAATTATTCATTGCGTCATTTGCATGTCATAACTAATTACTTCCTTTCTTTTGGCATAAATTTCAAACTCACAGATCTCACCAATTTCACGAAAAAAACAGTCTTGGAATCCCCTAAAATTCTTCTAGCCGTAAAATCCAATTTTACCCATCATTCAAATTTTAATTTTTTTCACAAAGTAGAAAGGTGTTATTTTGAAATTTTTTTGAATACAAATTTCTCGAAAACTTTTAAATTATGAAGATAATTCCAAGAAGAAATATATAAACAGAAAGCAGGAAGAAGTGTTGCACTTGGTACAGTTCCATAAACCATTCGATGTCGTGAAATTTCTTATAAATGGATGCACGGCCATTTCGCATGCCGAGCATTACTGATGAAAGTAAAAACAGCGAATAATTTACGGTAGATTTATTGGTGACCTCGATGACCTCGACTCTCTTGACGAATGATTTTATACCATTTCGTTTTAATTGAGCATTCGGGATACTAACGAAGTTCAATTTTTATTTTTATCCTGAACAATGGGCATCGTTTCAGAAAGTGAAAATGTAATAATAAATTGACGCAATATTAGAGTCTTTATGTCAAAACGTGTATTTATAATCATTCTAATAATTACTGAAAATTAGGATTTGGAACACACTCGGAAAAAATAAGTTGTGGAAGATTTACTTGACAGTCTTAGACTTTAAAGGATAGTCTAAAGTTCTAAAGAGTTCGTATATCATTTATTAAAAGGTTCGGCAATAAACGATCTGCAGTAAAATTTTGTTGCCTGTTTATAAAATATTGCTACGAAGGTATTGAGGATGCCGTAACCAAAATAAATCTGCAAGCGTACTTCGTAAGACCCACATGTTTTACATCCGAGGTTTCCACCATTCAATAATTGAAATGCGTGTATAATTATGCAGGCATGCCTTATTCGCTTTTTTCAACATTCAATGGACAGAAGACTAATTTTTATTACGTTATGCAACTTTCAGTAATGTTACGAAACGGTATAACAGAAAATTTAAAATATCAGCAGCCAATTCTAACACCTCCTACCTTCAATGATCAATACCTTTCTCAATTGAATATTGAATTAAAACTTCGGGAAATTGAAACGATTAAATTTGAATTGATAACACAAAACTTCCCTTGGGAATATTGAAAAGTAATCTACCAATAATTACTAAAATTAAACAAAGTTTTTAAGACATAAATTTGATGACGATCTGATCTGAAAATTCAACACAAAACTTCCCTTGGGAATATTGAAAAGTAATCTACCAATAATTACTAAAATTAAACCAAGTTTTTAAGACATAAATTTGATCTGATGACATTTTCACTTGAAATTATTAAAAGTTTTTAACTATTTTATGTATATGTATGCAAATATATGATTTTTATCCAGCTGTTATTAACAAAAGTGCTTACATTGTTAGTCATATTTTTTACTTTACCTATCACTTTTAACTCATCAAATTTAAATTGAGCGAAGATTGTTAACCAATCTCATACTTCTTTTATATCACTTTTAGACTACAAACAACTTACAAAATTCAACATCATAAATATAATTTTTTCAACTGCTCAGTCAGGATATATTTTGAGTAAAAATATAAGAACTTTTAATCATAAAAAGTACACTTCATCACTCACGTATGAAATCACAGTACAATTTCTTCAAATAAAAAATCTAATTACATATCCGAATTGAAAAACGACACTGAAAAAACTGATTCCTTACCCTCTGCGTGAGTCGAAGGGAGCAGCAGGGCCGTAGCAAATATAGTTGCAGCCAAGGTGGGCCATCCTCCCATGAACTTCATATTTCCGGAAAAAATCCGGAACTCAAACCAAAATGAAGTCACAAAAACTTTTTCCGTATTCCGTATTTTTCGTTACTTTATATTGCTCGTTTGCGTTTTCACGAACAGAATTTAAGTCACAAGGGGGATGAAAGTGAAGGTGGAATACGCGAGGCGACGATGCCCGCGTCGCTTGACTACGAATTTGTCTAACGTGCTTCAAACATAGTTGATCTTGCTTATATAGTTGGCCGTCTTTTGGAGAAAGTCCTCGTTGAGTGCAGAGGATGCCACTGCATATAGTAGGGACCCTGGTGAACGTGAAAATAAGTGGGGGTCGTCCAAGGGGGTGGGGGCGGGGACACGAAATACATTCAAGTCCAGGTGAAGATGCGCTGACCCTGGTCGTTGTCGTTGAAATGTTATTGTTCTTTTTATTACTCCCCCTTAAGGAGCGTCACGATCCAGTCATTTTTTTGACGAAGAGGAGACGAGGTAATGTGATGCTCAGCAGCCCTCAAGGTGTTCCGGAATATCGTTCGTGATCTGCCGAAGGCAATACCATCAGTGATCTTATCTCAGATCCTATTTCTGAAGATTACGCTGATGGTACTGAAAAACGCTGCACCTTTTGCTATTTTAGATGAGATTTCTAAAAGTGGATTTTTACGTCTCGGGAAAAGCCATTAATTTTGCT
The DNA here is from genome assembly GCA_032164275.1 of Synergus coniferae. Classification (NCBI taxonomy): domain Eukaryota; kingdom Metazoa; phylum Arthropoda; class Insecta; order Hymenoptera; family Cynipidae; genus Synergus; species Synergus coniferae. Next base: position 7,806,201 of record JAUEJJ010000017.1, on the reverse strand, counting down.
TTCAGAATAATACTTTCAGTCCTAGAATTCCATCACTCGGTTTCAATTCTATTTACTTGATACTCAAGCAAATAGAATTATTGTCTTACTGTCTTACTTGGAAATATTTATGAGAAGCTTGACGTGTATAATTGTATATAATGTAAAAATAATGTAAGGTACCTGGACCTAATATGTCCTACAACCCAATATGGTCTAATCACGTGACCTCTCTAATTACGCTAAAACTGGGATATGTGGCGATCCCAATATGTCAATGTTATTAAACCGAAGCGGCTAATGTAAATGGACATCATCTCCAGTGCTTTGTTTATAATTGAGGGAGGTGCTTGTGCGAAAGTGCTGTGTTACCCTTGCTTTTTATTGTTTGGTGCGAGTAAGTTGAAGCTTATAACTTGTAATAATTATTTAGAATAAGTTGGGTTCAGCTTAATTCAAATAATAGGATTAAAAGCTAAAAGAAGAAGCTCTTAATTAATTACGCAAGGGACTTCTTTTTCATAATACATGCTACTATAGCTCTCAGCATCTTTTCATAAAAAAAAAAGAAAGTATATATATATATATATACTTTTTTCTTCTTATATAATAATTCAGAATGATTCCTTAATTATAAATGATACCTTTATGTAAATTTGAAAGCCTGTACACTCTTTAAAAGATGTTCATTAACTTCTTCAGAGAGTTCCAAGGTTTTTATAAATAAAATCATAAACTTTAATTTGCAGTAGGCTTTCATCAATATTCTTTAGAAAAATTTACGTCTTCATTTCTGTAATGATACTACACATTTCACTCTTAAATAAATAATTTTTATCTAAAATTAATGAAATTTAAAAAAAAATATCCCATCTTATTAGCACATAATAGCGGACACTGATCCTGCATAAATCAGAGTAAAAAAGGTTAAAAAATCAAGTGAGAGGAGGCGAGCCTATATAATTCTATATAATGATGAGTCTGGTATCGCGAGACCGAAACGATGTCCTTCGTTGATTTATTCATCATCGCTCTTAATTATGTAACTAGCTTCGGTTCCGTAAGAAACTTAAAGCTTCGTGCAGCGACAGAAAGAGCAACATTAACATATAAATTCAATTAAATGCGCGCGTAATTGGAGCGTATTTACGGGCTCGTCGTACAGGAGTGTCAAATTAGTGATGGTACTCAGGTAAACGTCATCATCCAGTTTCCATGCTACTCGGATCCTGACCCCTTATGTTATAGCGATCACGGTTGACGAGCGATTTCTAGGCCGAGGACATTGTCTGCCTACATACAAAACGACGTTTGCGAAAATGACAGGGTACTCAAGCTGATGCAGCAGCTCTAAGAATAAAAAGAACATCTACTTTTCACATTCGCGTTCACGCGCTCTCTTCTCGCGATATAAAGAGAATTGCTGAATACCATATGTCGGCTCATATCAAGACTATGATTCTCAAAAGCACTACGCTAATTTTTTTTACTTAAAAGCACTCAGTTCTGTTCTTTTATACTTTGAGAGTTGTAGATTGTTATTTAGAAATTAGAACATATTTAGGGGTCGTTCATAAATTATGTATTACTTTTTCCCTCTATTTTTTCCCCTCCTCCCTTCCGTGTAAATATAGCTTTATACAGATGCGATTTTCTGAAAAATTCTGCATTTGCAAGTAATTCTCAGTAAATTTCATGGACTCTTATTGCGTGGATATTACAGTTGATTGCTCAAATAAGATTGCTAAATCAACCATTTATTATTGACTGTGCAGCAATCGGATGGTAAATCTACGAGAAATTGTATTTGATAAGCTTGCTGCAATATAAACAATTTGCCCCAGCTTGGAGTACATTTTTATGATCAAAAGAAATTCAGAAGTGAATATTGTAATTGACGTAAATGTAGATAATTTATCAAGAACTAATTTCGGAATAAAATCTAAAAACTGGAAGATTCACATTTTCTCTACTCAGAGAAAATATTTACCAATATTTCTTACTGGGATACTGAAATAAAATTCACTCTTATGTAGCTATGTTGATAAAATTAGAATACAATAAAGTTATGTTTTAATTAAACTGAAACAAAGCTGAAAATCGTCACAACTTTTGTAAATTAATGAGGGAAAGCTATCGAGGCGAGAATCATTGCCCTAGATAATTATAATATCTGAGTTATTTGCTACTTGAGCAGCAAGGCTCATCGCGCCTCTGTCTGTGAGTTTTGTTGCCTCATTGCAGTTGAGCTCTAATTGATTAAAGGGATTATTATTGCTTCGCTGTACGAGTTTAGAATACGCTCTGTTCAGTGTTTTTCTCGGTCGAACGATTTTGATGCGTAGGAGCTAGACGTCTACTGTTTATATAATTTTGTAAGATCTTCTATTCCGCTTAAACGAAGTTTATCATTCGCATGATAAAAGCCATGATAATTATAATATTTGCCTTCCAATTATTCGACTAATTTAAAGTTACTCAAGATGTTCTCTCTGTTTAATTATTTCATTAAAACTTGGTAAATTTTCATTAAAATAAACAGATAATTTAATAATTGCAGCGAACGAATGAACTCAGTAGTTATTTATAGATTGTGATTCTATTCTTCATTTTCTACCTCAATAAAATTTCTTTTGAATCTGTTATGAATATATTTTATGCATATGCAAAGCAATAAAAGTCTTCAGATAGAAAAGAACGATTTATCATCGATGGCAAATGAGTTTACGTCCGACCGTAATTGTCTTTCCAGTACTGTCTGTTACCATTAACAAGTCTGAGACCAGAGCAAAGATGTAGAGTTCATGGTGTAGAGTTAGAAAAGTGAAGGTGAAGAGGCTTTTCATTGAAAATTTAATGTCCCACTTTAATACTTTCACTATGATATACTCAAGGGCTTCTATTTCACTATTGTTTATTTTTTATGCCTTGATTTATGCAAGTTATATTTTTAACTCTTTCTTCAATTATTATTGTTAAATATTTAATAAAAGTAAAGATAAACAGAGTATATAAAAACTCTTCTAATCAATTTCTCGCAGCAAAATTTCTTATGAAACAGAAAGGTATCTCTTATTACATATTTGGCTAATAATATTACCTAAAGCTATTACTTTTAATTCGAAATAATAGTATCAGGAAAAAAAAATGAAGATTAGTATTCACAGTCCATTATCTACGCTCTCCAATTTTTAAAAAGATGTAGACGACTCGCGAAGGCTACTCAAAACGTTTCGTAAGACACTCCTCTTCTTTAAGATTATTTTCATTATTTCGCTCTTCGTCCTTCACAATTTTTTTATTTCAGATAGATTTCGTGTGAATTTTTCAGGATATTCGTGGCCTTGAAGGTTGCTTAAATATTTCAAGATACACTTCTTTTCTGTCATTTCAATGTACTTCTAACGAAAGATCCACTTAAATCTTCGTTACTTTATTCCACACATTAATTGCGACGGTTTTTTTTTTAGACAAGAAATACCACCCAAAAGAGATATGCAAATTTCACATTTGAATAATGTAAATATATGTTAAAAAGTTAATGCTAAATTCAAAGTAAGTACTGAAATGTATAAATACGCGCTAAAATTATAAATGCATATTAAAAATTGTAATATATCTTCAAAAAGGAAAAGTGTACTATGTAATTTTAGACATTAGGTATATTTTGAACATACAAGTTATATAAAAGTTCTACATTTTTATGCTAGAGGAAAGTAGAATAAGTGCAAAATTACAAATGTGTGCAATTTGAAAAGGAAGGTTGCCGGATACGTTTTTAGACAGTAAATAAAACAATTTATCATTTCTGCTGTCAGATTATAGAATACATCGATATTTGCTCATTGAGAATGTCAAAAGCTACGTTAAATAATGAACGTCTGTCACTCGAGGATCGTTTATGAGATAGGCGAAGATGAACAATAGAGTACGTATGACCTGGTTTTATGAAAAAGTACTTAAGACGTATTTCGAGGCCATTTATGAGTAAACTAAAATTTTTTAACGCACTGAAATTATTATTTGTGCGTAATATAATTGTTAGAATTTTTAAAAGGAAAAAAATTACTTTATAAAAATGATCGTTAGTTATTGCTAAAGAAATTAGGTGATTATTAATTCTATAATATAGATGTAAAAAATTGCATATATTGGAAAGAAAATGAAGTAGGAAGGAGTTAGAATAATAACCGTATTGTTCTTTTAAGATGCAGTAGATCATTATTTGTGACAGATGAAGAGTTAATTATCCAGGATTTCGAAAAAATAATGAATACCTTCCGTGAGATAATAAAACTTGCTGGGAACATTCAATCATCGGGTTAAACCTGAAATTAGTATTTAATTACAAGTTGGAACATTTTTAAAAATTTGTGGAATTTGCAATCAAACAATCAAATCTTTGGAAATACTTGAAACCTCGGTAGCACGTTTTTCAGAAGCATTTCTTTGGGTGAGGTACTTAATATCTATAAAAAAGAACATCATTTGCTAAATTTAAATGTTTCTCAAGTACACTGAGGAAAAAATGGTATAGAATCAAAAGTACGCACTTTCGCACTTGGTCAAAATACTATTGATTCAAATGAATATTCAATGAAGCAATATGATATATTTCGGCTTGATAGTGATGCTGTGAATTCGATAGTATATCTATTTGAATTATAGTATATTTTTTGAATCAATAAGATCTGCTTTTGACCGAGCGCGAAAGTGCGCACTTTTGATTCAATAGGATTTTTTTCTCAGTGTATAAAAATACTTTAATCCTCGATCGGTTTACAGATATCAAAATTTATTGGGAATCCGGGTGAATAAATAAAAAGCAATAAGGATTCTCTTCCGCATAACATGAAATAATAGATTGTGAGGTGAATAAACGTAAACCTGAATAAACGTAAACCCGCATAAAACTTTATCACACATAAAAGCGTCGTATAATGAGCAACTGAAAAGAGAGAATTGAAGGTCTTTGAAATAAAAATTAAAATTCATGTTCAAGGCTCTTGGCCAGGAAGCTTGATTGAAATTATTTGGACGATTCACCAAATAGCATTTTGCAATCAACCCTTCACTACCAGTGAAAGCGAATTTTCGTTCATTGAACAAGTTAAGTGCTGTGGCCTTTTATTAATCACTCACCGATCAAATGACGTCAATTTTGTGCATGAACATTATTCATATGCAAATCTGATGTAAATTAATTAGATGGTAAATATTTCAAAAATTAACACTATCGTATTCATCATTATTAAACTGTTAATTAACATTAGAAATGCTAGCGAATTTTCTTAATTTTCTTTTAAGAATTCATGATTATAAACTATCCGATTGAATACAAATAATTTTTTATTTTAATAAAGTGACCACGACAGAATATTCGCGGAAATGCACGTGTGTATTTAAAGTTTATCAAACTGCTTTCAACCGCACGTTCCAGATCCTAGCGAGGGCGACGATCGATAGTTAATTAATATTCAACTATTGGATTAAACATTGAAACTCATTAACAAATAAATAAGTGGCCGGATGCAATCAAGGCACAGATAGTTTTTTCGGCTCGAGCACAATGACTTCTCATTGTTTTAAAACATTTATCTCTAACTTTAATTTCAAATTATTGAAAATATAATGGTATTTATTATGTCGCATTAAAATTAGGGAGACAATATCCATAATAGTGTCATATCAATTCATTCATGAATAATTAGTTGAACATGAAGATAGTTAATGCAGTCAATATTGAAATATGTGATACACGAAATTGTTGTATATGTACTATATACATATAATTTTTACGTGCCGTCGTCATCATAAAGTTTAGAATAATTAATAATGAAATTCTCAACAACAAAAAAATCATCTGGTCAATATTGGTGCCTTTTTTATACAATGTCTGTGCACTATTACGTTTGTCATGACATATCAGTACATATGCCAATTTCCTCTTTAATCCAGTTTACACATTTGTACGTAATGGAAGGAATGATTGAAAAAGTAGAAGTAAAAGTACCTAGAAACTGGAATAAATATACTTTCCACTTTTTTCTCGAATGTCTGAGCCGAAAAGGGACGTTTGTAAGAAGGTGAAATACATTATTTTGAAATGCGCAAAATACTGTATTTCTGCGCTTAGCACGTGCTTCTGGATTCAAAGAAGTGATGTAATCTGAAAGGCTTGGGCAATGACGTTCACTCCAGTCAAAAACAGATGTAGTTAAATATTTGGGCATTTAATTATACATACATTTAATTATCCTGTAAAGATACAGGAAATTATTTAATTTATTTCTTTTTTTATAAGATACGTAAACAAAACAATTTTCAACCGTTTGTATCGTTTTATCCACTTTCGGATACACTTTTATGACATAAAACTAATACATAGGTATGACACAGGAAGTACCGGAAATAAATTGATTGTTGAATATTAAGTACCCGTATTACTTCCCACTTTTTTTTACATATAATACAACATTATGTAGAGACAATTTCTACGAAGTATAATCTATTTAATAATTATATTTAATAGATCAATATTTATTTCTTAAATTGAATTTCACCTTGAATTTATTATATTCACATCAACTAATTTATTAAACATACTTATTTATAAATTCTCTCTGAATATGTTAAATTATCTTTAAATGTCAAAATTCATGGAGAATAAATTTGTAAAATTCGACACTTGTAGCCTGTTTGAGAGACTTTTAGCGTTTATGTTACTGAGTACAGCACGTTACTACCTGTAACCTGCTATCTAAACAGAAATCTGAGTCCACTGCTTTGGCTAGATGCTTATTTGCAAAGACCTCGGCAATAATACTTTCTCCCGTGAAGATGCTCTCGTGTGCTTTTCGCTGATCTTCGACGATCGATCAGAGAAAGCAGTACATAATTAATGACGGCTTTATACGTTAAAATGTGTGAAAAATGTGCTTTAACATACATGTACATATGTATTTTTTTATTCATACACATTAAATTCAAGATAGAAATAAATGAAGAAAAATATAGAAGCATTCTTCATTTTCATGAAAATAGAGAGTGCATTAAGAAAGATCGTGTATTAACTTATGAATCGCTCATTAGCTTAGAATGTGATGATGTTTTCAAGATTTTTTCTCTTGGAAGAAAGCCTGCTTGTCATTTTCTAATTAAAAAGAAAATTGATGTAAATATAATATATGTTCTCAGAATATAAAAAATTGTAAAGGAATATTTCTTTACTCAATTAATTAATTTTATTAAATATTTAATTCCGAATCCAAAATGAAATTCATCTGCGTTTAAGCCATAAAGAAATATTTTTCAATTGACATTAAAGAGAGGATATTTTTATTGCAAATATATTTAAGCATTTAGTAATTAGATGTCAGCTTTATCTTTTTTTTCATATCTACTCTTGGTTCTAATATTACGTCAACTGAATAGAACATAGAATATCCTACGTATTATCTGCTCTATAAATAACTTGTATAAAGTAGTTTGATAAAAGTTTTTTTTGTAGTAAAAATATGATTTTATTATTAGTATATTATTACACACATTTATAACAGTCGGAAACTGGCTTTGTCTTTTTATAAACAGGAAACTGCCGGAAGGCATTTCAAAGTCAAATACAGAACAGAATAAATTAAACCACAATTAAATTTTATCAAGCTTCTCTCTACTCTGGCTCTCTATATTGTTGAACCAAAATAAAATTCCTTTTTTCATTCGATTTTAAATCTTTGGATTATATCCACCAATATCGAAGGTCGCAAGTTCATTGAACGCCAAACAATCATAAAATCATTAAAATCCGACACACTCTCATCATATCAGTGCAGCCTCTCATCGGTAGTTGATCTCATAATTTCAATCTTCTCACCCCGACGACCTTTAATCGACTGATCGACTTTCACCTCTATCTGTCGTTCACCAGCTCTTTGCACATCGCTTTATCCCACGCCAACTTATATGCCAGAAATTGCAATTCAACTATTTTCCCGCAGAGCAATTTTTAAAAAATGTCTTCTTTTTTCGGACTGAGGAAAAATATGCAGATGTTTTATATAAATAAATTGCTGCTGGAGGATTCTTCTTTATCTAGCGGTCTGCTTTCTAATTTTACTGCAATTTCTCTGGAAGTCTCACTAAATTTTTGTCTCTATAAAAATCCTCTTCTCTTGATAATAAATCCTTTTCACCGGTGAAGATAAATTGTCTACTTCAGTAAAAAATATTTCTTATTGTGGACGTAAAGTTGGGGAAAATAAATTTGTTCATATGGTAATTACTTTATGCCCTTAAGTGTCATTTTCTCGATCCCAGGATAAATTCTTCAGCTGAAGAGGAGGTTGCATCGAGGGGTAATACCTTTTTATTCTATCAGAGCTTTCGACTTAGGTAGACATTTGGAAAAATTGCCGTTGGGAAAAAATTGGCCTCGTTGGCATCGACTGCCGCCTCCACTTGGGGGTAGATGGGCGTGACTTTTGAAAATAAAGGGCGTGGCGAAGCTGGATCAATAAAACCACCCCCGCCTCGACGATGGGGTCGTTGGGGGTTTACGAGGCCGGAGGCAACGCGGAGGATTGGTAGCGTTCCTCCGAAAAGCGATTTGGTGTTCAAAATAGACTAGGGGGTTGCTGAAGACTAGGGATTTGTTGAGGACTAGGGGATTGGTGAGGACAAGGGGGTAAATGGGGGTGCATGACAGGGAATTGGGTATGACTGAGGAGGTGAGTTAGAAGCGGGGGTGGATTTGACAGAACGACACACCTGTCCTCTGCCAAACTTTATCGATTCTCAGCTTCACCTCCCTCAGTTCTACCCTCTCGCACCCCACCCACAACTCCCCCGGAATAGGTCCAACATAACCAACATTACATCCACACGAAGTTGGAAGGGTGAGAATTGCATGGCCTCCGGACCCACGCAGGAAGCTTCATGTAGTACGCGCAGTCACGCGACGTACAGTTATTTCCAGAGCTTTCTTTTTGTTGCTTTCTGAGTTCAGAGTCCACGCGGTTCGTCCACAATTCGGTTCATTCTTCAAATCGCGGATCATTCCTTGTCGTATTGAGCATTTTGACGACAT
>JAUEJJ010000017.1:7786178-7797037 GCA_032164275.1 Synergus coniferae | reverse complement strand
CACGCGGTTCGTCCACAATTCGGTTCATTCTTCAAATCGCGGATCATTCCTTGTCGTATTGAGCATTTTGACGACATGAAAATGAAGGAGAATTTGATATAAAGTGCTGAAGTTGATTCAAAGTTGTCGCGTGTTTTTTGAAGGATGTCTAGAAATTGAGGGCAGGCTGTTTGTTCAGAAATGTTTTGTTTCTAAGGAAAAATATTGAGAAAATATTTAGTAATAATAGATTTCAAAATTGTTTGTGATTTCTGAGTTAAAAACTTTTCTTATTTTTCAGACATGTCTGATTTTAATTAAAGCATCGTCTATGTACATAGAATTTTTGAACAAACAACTTTATACAATTTGATGAAACTGTTAATGAGTTTTCTAGCTCAAGTGGAAACAGTTGGTAATAGCGAGACGTGGATTGACCCAAATGTTTGCATTATACATCTCTAATGTGTAAAGTAATGAAAAATTTATTAATTCTGTTTTCACTTATATAACGCTTCTTTGAAACCGAAAATTTTATAATGTTTCAATTCTCAATACATCTGATGACATAAGAAAATGAAGCAGTGCATAATATTACAATCTAAAAGATTCACTATTGGAGGTAAAACATTGGTAAATTTCTTTTCCGGTAAAGAATTTATTCTGAATTTAATTCACGTCTTGTTTTAGCAACTCTTTCAAAAAGAGTATACCTTCTGTTCTAAATGTAAAATCAGTCTTTTCTCCTTTCGAAATATTTTTTTTCAAGCTCACGTCATCAGTCAATAACACGTGGATATCCGAGCGACCTCTCCTAACTTTCGATATTAACATTACGTTTTGACTTATATTTTTTAATGTAGACGATAGTATCATGGCCTCCGGCTTCGAATCGGAGACTTCATCCAGACCGTCCTAGCATACGAGGTGCTGAACTCTCTATTTCAGATTCACTTTTGCCTTTTTTATCCATTTTTATTCCTGCTTCAAGAATTTGATCTCACGTCGATTATTTAATCGAATTATCGATTCCCTCCAGCCAGGATGATCAGAATGAAACAATGCGCCCCACCGGGCCAAGACCTAGCAGCCCGATTTGCTGGCTTCGCCACAACTGGGCCCTGTCAGACGCAGTATTTCAACAGCGATCGGGTTTATGGTTTGTCGATTTCTACCTGGGAGGCATCTGACAATCTTTTAAATTAAAATCACAGGAATAAGATGTCTCAATTTTATAAGTTTAACTCCTTTTCCTGTAATTAAAATTCAAACAAGAAATCTAAAAAACTCAGTTTTACTTTTAGAAAGATGCAAATTTATTAACGTTATTTTTTAATCAAGCATATTCTTATAAATATTTCGTTGAGCCTCATGAAGGCTTTTGAAAAATGTAAATATAAAAAAATGGATGTGCGTAACTTCTTCGGTAATTAAATTTGCATTTTTCTTTAGATCTTGTTGACATTCCTTGTGCAACGACCATAAATAAGTTAACGTGTGTATCAATTATATGATACTACGTGAGCATTTAACTTTCTCTTTCTCTTCCGAAGCGGAAGACTGCAATCTACACTACTCGGAGGGGCACAATAAGCAAAATGTTCTGTAAACATGACGTTTATTCGCATTGTTCGCATCACTCGATTAACGAATTTACTTGCTTGACAAGAATTTAATTTCCTGGTACAAAAATGATTGTTAGAAAATTCTATAAATGGCAGGACATTTTGTAAACTAGACTATATTTTGACCCAGACACTTGAGCTATTATTTTGCTAGTGAAATTTTCTTTTTTCAAGCAACCTTAATGATTCCTAATTCTACCTTATTTTCATAAATTGCTTCCTTCCTCTTACTTCTTTCTGAAATACACTTCCGTCAAAAAATTAACTGCATGTGCTTTTTGTGAATTCTATATAAAAGTCTTGTGAAAATTGTTTATAGTATAAATGGTACAATTTTATCATTACAATTGTTTAAAGTCTTGAAATTACAAGTGAGACCAAAATGTATGACCGAATTCAAAAATGTATAATCATTTGTAAATAAGTGTTATTACATTAAATTACTGACGGTACGTCTATAATCTAGGAGTTGAAAAAATGTTTTTCTGTGAAAAGGAGAGAATTTCCGCGTTTATTTTCGTAAAAGGAAGTTGGTCGATGGGTGGATTCGAGGGTTGGAATATTTTTGTTCTCCTTGCACTTAAGGTGTAAAAGATCTTGAGGAAGGTGGCAAAAAGAGGGTCGTCGATTGATTTCTGTGTAGGACAAGGAGAGGAGATGGAATCGGACGATAGGTCTGTAGGCATAGTTGGTGTACATATATGTATATGCGGATCGAAGTGACCATGGCCTGTGTCGAATCGATCTCACAAACGCCCTCCGACCTTAAATGTCACAAAGCAAGACTTTTTTCTTCTTCTTTTTTAAACATTTCTCCTAAAACGGAAAAATTAAGTATGTTAAAGAACGAATTCAAATCACTGATACCTACTTCGAATTTCGTGATTATTTGAAAATTCCGAACTCGATCTTTATATATTGCGCAATATATTTGATATGGTTATCCGTAAAACTTCCGGAAACTTTTCAAGAGCACTCTGCATGAATAATAAATAGGAATACGGCTAATGAATCCAGATTATTAGTCTAAACATAAACATCTTTTTGATTTGAAATTTATTAGAGGAAAATTTTATTTTAGAAAGGTATCTAGAGAAGTTGAGAGATTTCATAATTTCATTAAAAGAAAGCGAAAGTCGAGATTATATTCTTGTGGAGATAGTAATTATGCAAATCAGGTAGGTTAAGGGATAAGTATCTCTCGACATTTATGAATTCTAAATGACTCCGATGAAGGATTGATTACTTTTTTGCTTTATGTATTTATCATTTTCTTAAAAACTGAAGATTTTCTGATTGGAAAAGGGTTTAATTCAAATAAATGTTTTGATTAGCTTAAATTGAAGTCCCTTACTTATTTTTATACTTATGTAAACATTACATACTATTTTTCTTGTAGACTTTATAAGAGTAAATCTAAAGTGAGTGTTTCTATTAAACTTAAGAATCGTAAAGTTATTTTACACTCTTAGCAGGAATCTGTAACGAGTTACGAAAGTATTCTACCTGGTAATTGATTTTCCGGCCACTCGCGTACATTTTCCATAGACTCTCATCGTATTCACTCATCCCTCTCAATTTCCCCACTTTTCCTCCCATCTACAACCTCTTCTCTTTTATTCATATTTTTTCAATCTCCCCTCCTTTATCCTTCCATTTACCTGTTGTACAAAATAATTTCCATTGCAAGGTACATACTTCACTAACCTGAATGGGTACAGACGATCCAATCAAAGGACTGATTCAGGAACAAAGAATCGTTAGATTAAAGCCTTCATTTATAGCTTTTGAAATATTGGGAAGGCTAGAAGTAAACTCGAGTGGTTTTCGTTTTATTTTCCGTGAAAGTAAAAAAATGATGCCTTCTATATGAATATCTTTGAAATATTGGCATTTGAATTTCAAAGGAGTACTCAATTCCTTGTTCGGATATTCAAAAGGGGAACATTGCAATTTATAAACCTTCTAATATTAAAATATATTTAAATGTATTAAGTTTCAAAGTCTACAAATTTTGCAATAATTATGCAGTAAAAAAATTTATAATTTAATATTGTATAAAGAAATAAGAGAAGAAGATAGAAGGATGTGCAAAAAGCGCCAATTACGCTGATTTTCTTGGATGAAGAACCTACTTAAGAACTTCGTTTGACTAATTGCAAGTTTGTCTCTCGCCTCCTTTTAAATCAAAAGTTCAATATTTTAAAACCTCTCAAGAAATATTGACTGTATAATTGAAGATATTAAATAATTATTAATTATATAAGTAGAAACCGGTAGAAATGGGATAGGCGTTCGCTAGGCACAAATACCAATCAGGAACGGACTCCTAAAGCGAAAGAAATGATTATTTTACTATACTTTATGACAGAAGATTGTTAAGGGTAGGGGGTGAATTTTTTTCCACCCTATTTTTGTGCCACCATCATCCCGATTCACGTCGGCGTTCCTAATATAATATTCTAGGTAATTACAGTGTTTGCGGATCAAACAGAGGGACTCGTTTTTATCCCCCCTATCTACTGCACCCTTCTTCTTTGCCTCCTGCTGAGCAGCAGAGGGTGGTGAGAATCGAACGGGTGGCATTCAAATCTACAAGAACTCTTTCAATATCGACTTTCTACCAATTCTATAATACGATTCCATTTTTATTTCATATTTTCGAATTTATATTCTACTTTCAGATTATCATATTTTACTTATTTACATTTCACAGAAGGGTACGACAATTTCAAATTTTCCCTCGGCCTCATTCATTCAACTTATGTTAGTAATATTTCATGAAAAAAACTCTATGGTTGTCACAACCACAGAAATAGTAAAATATGGTAAAACTACTAATTTGCGGTTGGCATAAATTGTCTAATTAAGTATTAGTACGAAATAAAAGATCTCTTTGTCTTCGTAGGAGTACAAATTTCTACACAAGATCCAGTTATCGCTGAGGTCTCACAATAATAAAATGTACACCACGATTATAATCCAGATGAGCTCCTTAATGAATGAAAATGTTGGTCGACGCTAGAACAAGGCACCTATTAACGGAATTATCAAGATTAGTGCACACTTTGATGCACACTAGACACCCGCAAGTAGACAATATATGCTTAGCATCTTAGCGTAACAGTAAGCAAGTGCACCCACGTGCAAGGTATAAAAGCAATAAGTATATGGCAAGTAGAGAGCACATTACATATTCTTATTATGGGAACCAGGTGAGGTAAGACTCGCATAAGCCGGCATTTTAGAATGATTCTGCAGCGTGGGTGCAGAGAAGAATCAAGTCACGCAATACCGCGCCCCAGGCGCTGGCATTTCCTTGATACGCAATTAAAAACTAGAACATGGACCCAGGTCACGTTTGCCTTTCGTGAAAGAAAAAATAAATAAAAAATGTATTACGATTGCACCCGAGAACAATGACCCGCTAATTTCTCAACGGAAGCGTGCGTCTCCGGTCTCTTTCGCGAACGTCCTTCTTTTGTCGCTTTCATAGTTTTGTCTACTATAAGTGTTGAATTTAGATGAGATTCCTTACAATACTTCTGTATTTATTTTGTACGTTTTGCAGTTGAAGTAGAGATAATTATGGTCTCAGAGATTTGAAAGTTAAATTAATCTTTCTCTTCAACAATATCAAAGTTTGTACTGTGCAATTTCAAAACTTTAATCACCATTCAGACCTCCAAGAAGAAGTTATTAATCTTCTTTGAAAATATCCTCGACATTAAAAGATTAATTGTTAATAATTGGCATATTGGAACTAGAATTATATCAGACAAAAGGCAAAAATAGACTTTCGTAATTATCCACTATTTTCAATTAGAATAAATATTATGGCCAGATCAATTTAGCGAGCGAACTTTTTCAATTAAAAAAAATGCATTTCGTTTCCTCGCAGCTTTTATCGCTAATGACTTATCGAAACAGAAGAACTACGCTTTCATTTGATACTTCAATTTATTGGATTTACCCTCCTACACTTTCCGAATGTATTAAATTTCTTGTGTAGAGGCTCTTAATGATGTATTAGAAATTCAGGAAGTGAAGCGCAATAATTGGAATGGCCGGTAATTTCGAGCTTACGTAATTCATAAACCCCGGAAGCCAAATATGAGCTTCACTTCTTGGACTAGAATCCATGTACACATATATTAGGAACCTGAGTTCTACTTTTTTGCTGCGCCCTTGTCTGAAAATGGGAAACGCCCGACGATTCTAATCTTTCATGCACAATAATTATGCAAACATGTTCGTATATATTTTAAGTGCGCTCAAGTCACGTTCCATGTCGCAGAACTCTCGGTAAAAAGTCAGAGACACAGTGAACTGAATACTAAGAAGCATACTCAGTAATTCGATTGAGTCTTCTCCAAAGTTATCGCATTGGGGGTGCCAAATCTCTCGCTAAATTTAGTTTTCCGAAAGAAGAAAATTTACGAGAAACAAAGGATCGGAAAATTATCGAGTTAATGTCACGTGAAATGATCTGAGTTTCATTCTTATGAAGGGATATATTTTATTTATTTTGTGGTGCTTTGAAAATTTCCCTGGTACACTGTTGAAATTGAAATAATATTTATGACATGTGCCTTATCAAGAGCCCATGATTACAGGCTTTCATTAACTTCTTCCTCGGGGGTTGATAAATATAAAAGAAGGGTGCATACATATTTCTATCTAAATTTAGATATTGCAGTTAGCACTCGAGTCTATAATATTGAAACCAGTCAGAAATACAGAAAATGTTGAGACTATGGTAATATAGTTGACCTGAAGTTACATTAAATTACTGAGGTTATCTCAGAACTTTGCACTAGGAACTATTTTATCTGTAAAATAAAACTATTATTCTACAATTGTAATGACACAATGTGTCAAATTTTTTCATTACGAACGAATCTAAATATTACAAATGTATTCGTTCCTCTGCAACGTAATATTTTCATATAAAAAATTTATAATTTTTAATTAAATTTTGCTCATTCTAAAGAATTATTTTATTTTAAAGTTTATTATTATTATTATTATTATTTTTGTTATTTAAAATTCTTCTTTTTTTGGAAATTTTAACGACCACTTGACGAGGTCGAGTCCTTCCTGTTCACTGGAAATTTCAACGATCTTGCACAAAAGCCTTTCTAGAATCGACTGATGTAAGCCTTTTTATTTTAATTTTAAGAAACGAACAAAAAAGCTATTATTTTGAATTTTAAAAATATTTCTGATTCTATTCTAATATTCCTAATTCTATAGAAGAATTTCATTTAAAAAATTTGGAATTCATTTATATAAAAAATGTTGCATCTGAAAAGATGGATTAAAAAATTTTTTCGATTTGAATAAAGTGGCTGTTTTTAGCATTCCGAATTTAGATGTGTCTAGACGCTTCGAAAGAAGTTAAGAAATGTTTTTTGCTTTCATAAATCAAGAAGTTTTATAGAGTTGTATAGCGGCTTTTCTTAATTTTATTTTTGCGTGTGAGGCCAAAATGGGAAAGGTCACCCTTTCTCAGATTGGATGTTTTATCATTGAAAAATAAATTAAGTCACGACTTTTCCGCTTATAGCATTCAAGACTCACGGTGTAATAAACGTATTTTTAGACGAGCCAGGTAATACTCGAGATAATCGATAATTGGAGCTGTTAAAAGGGTAACTATAAGTGAACGGATATAAAATCATTTTTAGAAATGAGCATATGGGCCTAATGAGCCAATTGCCCTCTCGAAGAAAGCAAACAAAGTTAATGGCTTTTTCACGAATGTGAAGAAACTTCATGTCTCCACTTTCTATTTCATCTATTTACACAGATAAATACTTTATTACCAATTATGTTTTAAGATTTTTAAATAAAGTAAGATGTAAGTTGTTCCAATGTCTTAAGCTGCATAGTTTTCATCGTCATTTATAATAATTAGTCCAATTATATGGGATAATAATAATTTTTTTATATGACATATAAAAAAGCTCTGCCTAATACTTCACAAATAATAATTAATTATTCTTGTTCTATGTCTTCTAATTTGGAGAAATTGATATCCCTCTTTCCATAGTAGATGGTCGATTTTCTGCCTATAACATCTGACTGTAGATAAAATGAAGACATAGTTGTGAGCATTACACATAGAGGATTGAAAGTTATACCTGGACTACTACCCCCTTGAGTCTAATATTAAATCTCATTCATTTAGACTTGCAAAGTTTTGCTACCGTTTGAGTTAAAATTACAAGAATTATTGAATTTCTCGATTTTATGCAGAAATCCTAAATCTAAATTCCGACGGCTCCAAATATACATTTAAAAATCGACCCCTATTTTTCTCGCTTCTAAAAATACCTGATTCTCCAATTTATACAGTGAGTATACTGTATAAATCAAAATCAAAAAATCAAAATCATCAAAATCCTTGCATGCAAACTCCTCAAACTAATCTCAACAAACTTATTCCTAAAAATCAACCCCCAAATCTCTCCAGAGAATACCTGATTCCCAATTTCTCACCTGCGTTTAATAGGGGTAGTTAATACCCCTCCGAGATAATACCTAATACCCTCCTAAGGTTAATATCTAATCTCATTCACTTAGCCCTGCTAAATCTTGCAACCTCCTTGAGTTGAAATTCGTAAAATGATTTCAGATACGAACCCCCAAAGGGTTTTTGCTACCCCTTTGTTCACTTTGTTCGAGGTTGGCAGCCGAGCGTCTCAGGTTACAGGTGAGCTATCGACCTGGGGCCAGAAATACCGTGCAGCATCGACCGTCGGCATTATACGGTCATACCTGGCTCTTCCTATTCCTGGGGTAGTAGGGGGAAGACGGGGGTGGAAAATGACTGCGAGGGGTGGTGGTGGCGCGCTGAGGGCTGACGCACGGCCGCCAATCCTAGGAATCTCCCCAAAGCGGCTGCGCGGAAAATACTCTCTTGATATTTTGCGGGGATGCTTGCGAGAAGGGTGTGCGCGACGAAGAAGTGGCGGGGAGAAGTTTGAGAGCAGACGTTCCAAAGCAACCCCGACGGAGAGACACGTCGAGACGCCCCTGCACATCGGGAGCCCTTCGGTCTGCGTGAGTATGCCAAACCCTTGCACTCTTTTCTAGTCTTCATGCACCCACACCGCCACCCACCCCCTGAACACGGACCCCCTTATTAATTGTTAATCTCCTTATAAAAGTTATGAATTCCCTTATTAATCTTAAACTCCTTTTCCTTATTATCATTGGTACCAGGATCAAGTGATTTTTCGTCATTGTTTAATCATTATCAGTGATAGTCGACAGTGGTGAAAATTGAGAAATTTTGATGTTAATCGTGCGGGTGGGGCTTTTTTGCTGGGCATTTTTAAATTAAAATCTGTTAAATTAGGTCCTATCGCCGTTCGGGGACGACTTGTGAGAATAGGTGTGTGTTTAGTTACTGGAAAGGCATTCTTATTTTACGGTTTTTCTACTGGGGAATATTTTTCGGGGTGTGGATTTATTTTCCGATTTTGTGAGGAGAGGGATTTTATTTATATGCAGGAATTAGAGGTAATTCGTGAATGTAAAGGTTAAGAACTTTTGGGAAATAATTTCCACGGTTTTATAAAATTTTTCCAGGGGATTTAAGTATTTTGTAATTTGTCGACAATTTGTTTCTATTTTAGAAAATGTTCTTCTGGCAGAAACGAACTTTAAACTTTTGACAAAACCATTCTTGTTTAACTCGGTCGCCATGATATTAGTGGAAAAAATCTGAAACAGATTTCAAATTTGAGACTCGTATTTCCTAAAGTTTTGTTACGAGGTTTCTTTTTATAGTTTAAATTATGTGGCAAAACATCTCCAAGTTTGGTTTTAATTCACTTGTTAGTTATTTTTCTGCCTCCCCCCCCAAAATAAAATTTTCGGTATTAATGTTTAAGGTTTTTTTTGCACAATAAAATACTTTAAAAAATGCACCAGAAAATTGTTTTCTTTGACTGAAACATTCTTAGTATATCAATTAAAAAGTTTATATAATATTGGCGATCAGAGATACACTATTTTTCGCATTTTTGAATAAAAAATAGGGAAAAATTAATGAAAATTATTCATTCTCTACTTGATACAGCTGAACAAACGGGTAAAGAACATTTAAACTTAAAACGGAAAGACACAACTTCATCACAAAGTTGCCGTCGGAAAACTTTTAAAAAGTAAACACTAAGCTGCGAATAAAAAACATACAGGCGATGTCATATCATCTTTCAAAGAAATATTACAATTTGATAACTAAAACCATTGCGCTCAAAGTTTTATTCCAATTTAACTTCAAAAATGTAAATTTTCAATTTAAAAATTTGCATCAAGTGTCTAGAGGACATGCCTGGAAATCAAAGACTGTAGACAAACTATAAGTACTCCGAGTATGCCGTGAATAGCTTTATTAGTATCTAAAGTAGAACGACCTTGGGAAAACATGCACATGGACGTTTTACACTTTTCTTAAACGAGACCGAATGCTCGCGCGTTTACTTTGTTTTTAAATGTTATATTTTATGATATTTCATATTTCTTTAAGGTGTGATACTTCACAAACTATTGATATAGACATTTGTAGATAGATGATACAGATAATACATATAGATTTATAATTGATAATACAGATATCTTCCTCTTTTTCTTTCAGATTCTGATAGAAGTTTTCATCCTTTCCCAAAGACTGTCAGGAAATTTGTATTAGAAAATCAAAAAGTTTAGTTAAAAAAATATCACACTCTGAAGAAATATTTTGACCATTTGTTGATAACGTTATCAGGGTACCTCCTTTTGTCTATTTTAAAACATTTTTAAATATTAAATATTGTGTCTCTTTCAAAAATTCCCTTCTTCCATTTCAAGGATCTACAATTTCTGAAAATCAATTTCTATTAAAAATTACAATCAATATTCAACTGCTATTTTTCAGTCTATGCAGAACAATGTCATTGCAAATAAAACTCTCGGAACTGGGATAATAAAAAATTTGTCTTCAGTTGGTCGACCATAAGTGTCCAATCAATATTTCAATGACCTCAATAAACAGTCATATATAAAGATACTAAAGATGCATTCCCTCATTTAAGTGGATTTAATAAATTACGAGTTTCTATTTTTGAAACTCCTCAAATTAAAGTTTCCTAATTAAAGCCTCTAGTATTATACATAAACATATTTTTAATTAAGTCTTCTACACAGAGAAAAAAATCCGGCCGCTGTGGCTGAAAAGTCCTGCTATTATAGCATGAATGGCCA
>JAUEJJ010000017.1:7764704-7786078 GCA_032164275.1 Synergus coniferae | reverse complement strand
TGTTGGCTTAGCGGAACTCACGTTTATAAGTTCGCATGGGTCAGCAATACTAATTCCGCGTTCTTTTTTTCTCTCCGTGTATAATACCCTAGTCTTAATTAAACCTCCTTAATTAAATTTTTCATTTACAAGACAAAGTGTTGTCGGTTAGTAAATGTTTTTATCTTCAAAAAAGATGCTTTCTTAATAAAAAATAATTTAATTATGAATTTTAAATATAAAATTTTTTTTTTTGTGTTTTAGGCTCGGTAGAGGACTCGGCTGGAAAGGTGGAGGGCCCAGGGTCGAGAGGAACCAAAGAGTCGGCGAACGACTCGAAGGAAGAAGGTACCGACGTAGCCATCACTCTGAGTGGGTTACTAGCCGGACTTCCAACCCTCGCGGGTCCCCAACGACTCGCAAATTCCCTCAGACAAAAATTCGCCTCCAATTCTGGTAAGTTTTTTTTAAAGACATTTCAAAAATATATGTTTACCCTTTAGTTTTGAAAATTCTGAAAGACGTACAGTGCCCTGCATAAATGCCTTCCCCTGTGAAGTTAGGCACTGTACATAAAAAATCTCTAGATGGAAAGGCAGTATGAAGCTCCCTTATAGTTTAAACTCTCTGAAATACAATCTTGCATTACAATTATAAATAAACACTTTCTAAAAGCATAAAACTTCAAGGATTATCACTGTTGTATATACAATGAAACTTCTCTAAATTAGTTAAGAAAACTCCATTACTTTATCGCGGATACACGGGGGGAGCCTTCACCCGGTGCTGCGGCCTTTCGGGAAAAAAGACACCTCTAGATCTCCAGTGAAGGAAAGAAATCCGAACGAGGTTCGCGCAGATCGGGTACACGGAGAAGATTTAAACTTGGGTCATCAAATTGAAAGAAAAAGGTATATCGGTTGCGCAGACCAGGCCGGGCTAGGGCTCCTCTACAAATAAAATTTTTACCTGAAATAAAAATGGAGTTAATCTAAAAAAGAGAAAAACATTTGAGCCTTGGATTTATAGTAGCTAACCGAGTGCCGGTGGTTTGTTGTAGGTTACCCCCAGCCCGGCCTGATGCGCGCCGTTCCAATCGCGACGACCTCTCCACCATCGCCTCCAAGATTGCTCCAGAAGCACGAGGTGATTTTTAGCTCTTACTAATCCAGAAACTCCTGCTTTCCCCGAAAAACCAACAAAAATTACCATCATGGACACCAACATCCCCATCATCAACATCACCTTCAGAGAACTGAAGGAGATCTTTTTCGAGAAAGTCGCGGAACCGAAAGCACAGCGGAAACTTATCCTGGTCATCGTCTGCATAGCGCTGCTTCTGGACAATATGCTCTACATGGTGATCGTGCCTATAATCCCGGATTATCTAAAGTACATCGGTGCCTTCGGAGATGACAGTGACTACGCGAATTCCTCTAAACCAGCAACTGGCCATCACGGTCAGGATACAGCAACAGGTTATCTCTTCGCTTCCAAGGCGATAGTTCAACTGATGGTGAACCCCTTCTCTGGAGCCTTAATCGACAGGATTGGTTACGACCTTCCGATGATGATAGGACTCACCATCATGTTCCTCTCAACAGCCCTTTTCGCTTGTGGTCGCAGCTATGGGGTCCTCTTCTTCGCGAGAAGTCTCCAAGGAGTTGGATCTGCCTTTGCGGACACAGCAGGCCTTGCAATGATCGCCGATCGCTTCACAGAAGAAGCAGAAAGAACGAAAGCTTTGGGTATCGCCTTGGCCTTCATCAGTTTTGGATGTCTCGTAGCTCCACCTTTCGGAGGATCTCTATACCAGTTTGCTGGAAAGGAAGTGCCATTTTTGATCCTTGCGTTTGTGAGTCTCGCTGATGGGGTTATGCTTCTATTGGTGATGAAGCCCATCAAGGAGCAGATGAAAGACAGTCATCGGGACAAGCCTCCGAGCATTCCCATCTGGAGACTCTTGCTCGATCCCTACATCGCGGTTTGTGCTGGTGCATTGATGATGTCCAATGTTGCTTTAGCTTTTCTGGAACCAACGATCTCACTCTGGATGGAGGACAACATCACCCACGACAACTGGAAGATGGGGATGATCTGGCTTCCTGCGTTTGTCCCCCACGTCATTGGAGTGATGGTCACTGTGAAGATGGCTAAGCAGTATCCTCAACATCAGTGGTTGATGGCAGCAGGTGGACTAGCTCTAGAAGGTCTCTGCTGCTTCATCATTCCATTTTCAACGTCTTACGTGATGTTGATGGTTCCAATCTGTGGTATCTGTTTTGGTATTGCTTTGATTGACACAGCATTGTTGCCAACCCTTGGGTACTTAGTAGACGTCAGGTACGTCTCGGTTTATGGAAGCATCTATGCGATAGCAGATATTTCTTACAGTATCGCTTACGCTGTTGGTCCGATCATAGCTGGAGGCGTTGTAGAGGCAATTGGATTCACAGCTCTGAATTTCCTAATCGCATTCAGCAATTTGTTGTATGCTCCGGTACTTTACAATCTGAAGCACATCTATGATTTCAAGCCCTTCCAGGACGAGGCTAATGTCCTGATGCAGGACCCTCCGGACAAGGAGTATCAGACCTATGTTCTCCAGGAGCAGAGGCCGATTTCTGGAGAGGTTGGGAACCATTTAACACAAGGTCGAATGGAGACGAATATCGACCAGGATCAGAGCTACCAGAGTAGTCAAGGATACAATCAGAGTGGGTACATTCAAGGACAGGAGTATCAGCAACCTGGTGGCTATATTCAGGGTGGATACAGCCAACCTGGTCAAGGTGGATACGAACAATCTTCGGGATACGAAGAGCCAACGGGATATGGGGGTCAGAGATCTGGTTATGGTCACGAATCCCAACAACGGGGACCTCCGGGTGAGGTGAATCCGTTCAGAAGAGGACAGGAACCTGACTCCAGGCCAGGTGGTGACAATAATCCCTTCAGAGCAGGAGTGTTTCAGTAAGAAAAAATGTAAGCTCACTAAATAAATAGTGAGCTAATAAATAGTGAGCTAATAGGTCGAGTCTTCTCGACCATTTCCGACAGTTAAAAGTAATTCGCTGACGGACCAGCGGAGGTCCTAGACTAGTCTTCAAGCCAGGCTTCCAATCTCCAGAAAAACGCTCGCAGATTCGAGGAACGTCTTCGGGTGTAAGTGCGTGACAACGTTCTGGATTTCCACTTCGTTGGCTGCTCTTCGTATCGACGTAGATTGTGCTGCAGAAATGGTTATTATTTTATTTGCCTAGAGTGTAGTGAATGAAAGAGATGGTGCGGTTGTGACGATGATGGCATCGTGAATTATTGTGATTTATAACTAGTTACGAAGATGATAGTATTTACGGATGTTGGAGTAGAGAAGGACAGGTGCAAACTAGGCGATAAAAATTAAGAAAGAACTGGGAGAAAAATCAAGGAAAAACTAACATGATTATGATAAATAGTGGAATGTAGGTCAAAATGATGAAGAACGATGCTCGGCTTGAAAATCAGGCAAAAGACAAGAAAGAAGAGAATTATCAAGAAAAAAATTGAAAAAAAATTAGAGTATAAAGAAAGTGATGGTGAAGAAAGTGATTCAAGATGGAAGACGGTGTTGCCCTAAAAAATACGCCTTGTTTGAAAAAAAAATTGGTTGCAATTGGTTTCCAGTGACTCTAAGGATTATGGCGATGATTCAACTTCGAGGCAAATAAATACGTATGATAAAGATTATATATAAATATATATTATATATAAAATACTAGGCAATACGTGAAACGAAGGCTTCCACTCAGCAAGGGACCTTCGTCCGTACTAGCGAATTTTGTTTCTGTTATGAATTTTAATTTTAATCTATTCGTTGCTGAACCAAGATAACATATCATCAGGGTCCCTATCAGGAACCCAAAAACTTAGGATCTAAGTCGTTAAGTGTAAGGATAAACTGAGGCGGTCGTGACAGTCATAGTCACTGTCATGCGTGAACTAATAGCAAAAATTAATTGCATTCTGAAAAATAGTTCCTTGATTAGAAAAACATTTATTTCATACCAAACATATGCATTTGCTAAATTAAATTTAATTTAAATAAATTATAATAAAAATAAATTTAGGAGTTAGTGTCAAGGTATTTATAATTTTAAATTTCTCAAACTTTGTACAAAGCTTATAAAACTTAATTTATAATGATTAAATAGTAAAATTATTAAAAAAAGGTATTATATCAAAGAAATGTTTAGAATCGAGAAAATATTTTTCAGAGTGAGGAACTTCGGAAAGTATAATAGTATAACCGAATATTTTGCAAGCAGATTCTCGATTGATATAATTAACACAATCGCGATAATTAAGTATATCTTGAGGGAAATATTCCCGAAAGGAACATATCTGTATTTTTGTGGCCATCCTTTTCTAACTGAAGGCTAGAATTTTTAATTACGTGTTTCATGTCTAAGTTCGTTCGAAAGGTGCGCAATATTTTTAGAATTATTTTAGGCATACATTTCAATATCACGAATATCGACGACTGGCATGTAAAATCCTTCCCTTCTCCACATTAATGTTAAATAATTAAATTAAATTAAATTATTTATTATTCCTTTCTTTCGAGTCAAATATTAAAATCAGAATTGGATTTTTGAAATGGCCTATAGAAAAAAATTGTTTTACAAATGTATTCTATCATTAAAAATAAAAATTAAAGAAGATTCTTTTTTACCACAAAAAAAAAAGGTTTTCCGAGCGAGTCGACGAAATAATGATATTTTTACCTACTAGTCAATAAACTAAGACGTCGCAAGAAAAGCTGTTTGCACGAAAATAATCAGGCCGAGTTCTAGTATCCATAGCACAATTATTATAAAATATATTCCAATACTTTTTAATTGCAAGAAAAAACTATAAATGAAAAAAAAAACCTCAAAGTGAGATACCTCTTGCTGAATACTTTTACTCTGTATTAATAATACCAGTTATAAAAATCTTGATATTAGTTACTAAATATCAATTAACGTATCATCTCACTTTGCATTCCCAGTTTCAAAAATCTTCACAGAAAAATTAATTCCATTTAGTGATAAGGTAAAGAGGTATCAAGTCAGAGGAATTTCTGGAAAAATTTTCGATTCTACAAAAAGTGAATGCAAAATTTGTGTTGGACGCGTTCAGTTTACAGTGCCTGAAGTCGAAAGTTCTTATCCGCTATTGAATAATTTACTAATGTTTATAGAAATCTCTACTTAACATTATAATTTACATAAATAGCTATGCGCATAATTCGGATAAAAATCGCCAGACTACGGCCCCGATAGCTGATCAAACACTGCGCTCGACAGGGCCAAGACTTGGCGAGGCCAGCGAATTGTGCTGCCAGGTCTGGGCCCGGTCGGAGCCACAGCAAAATTTCTACACCAGTAACGAGCCTTTCTTTGCGCAAGTAGATCGATTTATATGTAGGAGAAATGTAAATGGTGTTGTAATTGCTGTTTTGTGAGGTTTACGATTCCAATGAGCTGGCCTCCATATTAGGGGATAATAAAAAATTAAAAAATCTTCAGCTCCGTACAGCAGTCAGTAGATATTTTTATCTCCTGTAATATCAGTGTATTCTAACGGTAGAAACAAGAGGCATAAAAATGAAATCGAACCAACAGGCATTACAAATCATATCGTGCAAAATACTAAACAGTTAAGGAAATAACTATACATACGTGTATACATGATACGAATATTATAAACTGCAGGTACAACTACATACGTGCATATCAATATATTGCATACATAGATTCGTAGCTAATCCTAGCTTCTTTTACCTCTTGTAAATATTATCATTAAAAAAATTATCATTACGAGTAAAAGGATTGAACAAATCTCTGTTCTTATTATACGACGCGCATTTGCACTTTGCCTATCTTGTAACATACACGCAAATGTGTCGATTCGAATTTTGGTTCCAAAAATTGCACGCCTGGCAAATTGTACTCATTCGAAAAAGAAGAAATAGTTTGAAAAATGAAATTACTTTTCAAGGAATGGAAAATAATTTTTGAAATAGTATATTTGAAGTGATCAATAAAGCAGTATTAGTTTAAATATTTTATTATAGGACTACAAGAAAACATTCTTTTGAATGAGTACAATTTTTTTAAGATTCTAAGGCAATTAGAAATTAAGTGCAATTGTGGTTAGTCAGCGTGAAGTTTTTATTGAAAAAAAAAAAATATATATATATATATTCTATAGGTTCCATTAAAGGTTCTATTTATTGTTTCGAAAGGTTTATCCTTGCCAATGAAAGTCAACGATGAAAGTATCTCTTGTAGAAGACGCGACGCGCGGAAATCAAAATAACTGGGCTAATAAAAAATCCACCCTCTCGTCGCACAGGGAACGTATAGATAGCATTGAAAGTATTTAGATCTAGAGTAACACTCTGGATAGCCGTAATGATTTTTCACAATTATACTTCCAGTCAGGCGAAAAAGTAATAACCCACTTACTCACAATAATTGTCAGAAACTCGAATTATTCATTTAGTGACTTTGAGTTCAGATTATTTTTTCATTGACAATAATTTATATTTTTAGCATAAATGTAGTTAACAGTAATAATTTATACACATATGTACTATAAAAAATAGAAGTAGAAGCAGAAACATAGGTATTTGATATTAAAGTGTTGAAAAAGCAAAAAAAAAAATATAAAACATAAGATAGAGGTAGATTTTGATGTTCAGAATGATTTGTGAGAATGAAAATAAAAAGTGATTATAATTTGTGAGCTAGTGGGTTAAATATCGGCCCGTGCAGTGATTGTTTTTCCGCACACGTGTCACGTAACGTATCCCCGTAATATAATAAGCGTTAGTATCTAACCTGTGTCATAATATCGTGAGCAACAAGAAAGCGAGTAATGATTAAGAAATTCGGAAACGTTCGCAAACCCACAGAAAACACTTTTATTCGCGCATGCAGAAAATAAACACGAAAACGACTAAACATTATTTACACACATACACATACATACACTTGCATAACATATACTTGCATACAGAGACATTTTGACAGGGAACACGTAGCCAAGCACATGAACACACATGTATGTATGTATATTTAATGAAACTAAGTATCGAAATTGCGTATGTAATTAAAACCTATGACACTGTAACATTGTTGAGCCGATTATTAAATATGTCATTGTTACCGAAGAACACTGGTGAAATTATTATCCTTTCCCATATCGCCTGGCTAATTAAAAACTGAGTTTATCTGAAGCAAAATTAAAAAGTAATTGATGTAAATTATAGTTGGCATTATTTTAAAGAAAGGTTGAATTTAATTTTAATAATGATAGTCCACTCAGTGAAATTATGATGACAGTGTTCAGAATTTATCAAGATTCTAGAATCCAGATAGTGAAGCACAACTCGTAATCCTGGAAATTTTCAAGAGTGGAAAGTATACTTGATTGTGGAGACGATTATATATGTATACGAACAAGGGTACCACTGAAGCCCCAGGTATTGTGACAAGAGCCACGTGCAGGCTGGTATTCTGGCCTAATGAAAAAAAAAATATATGGAGGCAAAGGAGATACTCCAGTTGTCTATACCATGCCTTCTATGGGGTTGAGTGTCAACCTAACCCCATCAAAGTGTAATAATATTTATATTAGGGTGCGGCAGAGAGGGTAGAGATCGTTCCAGGGGAATGAATACTCTGGGGGTGGGTTTTACTCACGTAAGGGGTGATCAACTTTTACACTGACCTATTCACATTTTTTCTATTACAAGATTGTAACAACCCCTATTACAGATATTTTATGATTAAATAATACTTTTTCATGAGACATGCAGAATTTGCATGATTTTACCCATTTTCATCACTACATTTTTATCAATCTGAGCAATATTTTGTATTTTTTTTTTTTAACAAATAAGGTGGTATAACAAGTTCTTGAGGTTTGCAAGATATTGCTTGAGGTTTGGCTTAGATAGGTTGGAGAATAGTAGCTGAAGATAGTAATAATCGGGTTAATGATATCGCCAAAGTCTTCTGCTGTAGTGTTGCAGTTAGTGCGAAGAGCCTGTAATCCCTAAATCCAATTATTCGCCTCATCGGTGAACGACAACAACGACTCAGAAGCTACCCTTCCACCCTCATTCAGTTTTTTTCCCACCCTAACGATGTTCGTTCCGCTGTCGATTTCTTTACACAGACCGAATATCCGCCTTCGTGCCTCTTTCTGTCTTTTTTCTGAGACTTAGATTTTTGCAAAAAACCAGTCTAAAGAGCCGATGCCTTACTTTTGTATTAAATTAACTTCTGGGTCCCCTTTAATACTTTCAGACAAGTTTAAAATGAATGGAGAGAACTTCAAATAAAATGAAAATTAATTTTAGAAATAGGAATACTCTCCAATTTGATTATATGTGAATTTGAATAACTGAAATTCTAATAGACTGAAAATTTGTTGTAATTATAAACGCAAATGATTGATGTTTCGATTTTGTTAGACACCAGTTTAATCGTTTTAATGAACTTGCTCAGTTACCGCACAACAGAGAGGGTTTCACTCTCCTAAGTGATCAGATTTCAGACACTCCCCAGCACAAAAGTTCAAACATCAATTAATTGCTCTCCCAGTCGATTTAAATTTCACGAAAGCTGCAGAGTTCATATGTCTTTCATTTTAGCACAAAAATCTGCTTTTTCAGAATTTTTGAGTTGAATTTAGTTAAAAATTAGATGTGATTAATCAAAGGCCTACAAATGAAAATTAATTAAATTAATCATACTAATTCAAATCAATTTACTGAATCTATATTTCTTACAAATATTAATTTAACTTTAAAATTATATCAGCCAAATTTCACTGATTCTTGGTAATTTTTTTCTCACGATTTTTCACTGATTCAAGCTTAGGGAGCAGATAAGTTCGACAATATTCTGATTGATTGCCATTATTGTCTATAACATCGTACTTCCTTCCAAAGTAATGATTAACATTGTCATGTGTGTAATTACGCAATTTTCAATAAATTAATTAATGATCCTGTTGACCTGGATTTAATAGATGTCAGATTCTATTCATTTAGATAATCTGTAACTAAACCGTAATTACATTCCATGAATTGATATTATATAATGACTAATAGAGATAACGTTGTGGTTGACATTTGCTTAGAAAACATTCTATCGACCAACAATGGAGATGAATTAATAGTAATTTATTAATAATAATAATTTTGTTTAATACATCAGTAATTCAATGGCTAATTTTTAAATTCTAATGTTTCCCCAGGGGTTAAATCAAGGATAATTAAGCCTCTGACTCAAGCATCATCAGGAATGTGCTAAAGTAAGTGAGGTTCGAAGTCCAGGTTCACAACGTGTTCATTTGTTCTTCACAACACCATTCCTTTTCGCACCCTTCAGGAATCCGAAACTGTCAGTTCGAATCTCATTGGAATGGTCTCGAAGGGGCTACCGTCAATTAATCGCGCCCGGCCAATTCCATGGGGTTCGGGAATAAAGAATGGAGAGGGAGATCCAAGTCAGAATCTAATCGCGTTCATCTTGGACAGCTTCCATGACCGTAACGGTCAGAAAAGCGTCAATCCGATTTGTCGGCTCGTTTGCTCATCCAAGACCCCTTTCAAGATCTTCAGATTTCCGATACCAGGAAGAATGATAAATGATTCCCTGGAGTCCAAAGTATCGGAACTGTTTCCACACCACATTTGTAATTCTAGTTACTAAAGAATTTTTGAATACACCTTCTTCTTGAATACAGTTTGTAAAGCTTACAGAAGTAATCTTTCGAAAATAAGAGTTGCAGCAGCCATGCATGGAAACTTGTCTTCACACTGAGAAGATTAGAATATACATTTTTCACGTGCGTTAAAGAAGTTTGAATTTGGAAAGTTGGGTTTAATAATCGGAAAGGGTAATTTTTCAGAAGAGAGGAGAGAAGTGGTGATGCGTGTGAGGGGACATAGTTACCAAGGCCAGAGGCGAATCGCGTGAATAAATAACTATTTTAGGGCGCGTTTCCATGACGACAGACCCCAACTTCACTGACTGACTGACTGACAATGTCGGAAATACGACCCCGGAACAACCTTTGATAATGTTTACCTGCACCTGCTATGGTGCTTTCAAATTCTCATGTCCTGAAGAAGTTGCTATGTTTATCGTAATGATTCCTAAATTGTTATCATTACTAACATTATACCATCCAATGTAATTCCGAAATTACCTAAATATAAAACATATTGGGTTGCATATCTCTCTTTGCCGCATGAATGTGATCTTCAGAGGGTCGGTTGGGGAAAAAAGTTTTCACGGGTATGTTGGCCGATAATGTCTTGCATCTATCGCATGATTTATCAAATACGGGCTATCGGGCGAGTTGGAGGCTGCTGTGGAGGCTATGGTGGTGACAAATTGTCAGGGGGAAGGGTGAGTCTGCAAACCTTGTAGCTTTCATGTCGCAACGCCTACATCTGTTCCGCACTAACTCTTATGGGGTTTTTGCGACTCGAAGATATATCGTGACAGGAAGAACATGTTTTCATATTACGAGAGAGCGAATAAATAATGCATCATGGCGACAAAATTGTTACCCTACATTTTCCCAACGATCCGTCATCATTGCATCATCCCTTGCAATTTTCTTCAAATCATATATATGTAGTATACAAAAATTGCCTGCCAATGTTTTTTTTTCAGAATTTTTCCAACATCAATATCTGAAATGTTGGAAAGGGTCCAACTTTTGAAAGAATAGAAATTTGGATAAACTACAGATTTGTGTAGACTGGTAAATTATTTTTCATAAATCAAATGAAAAAACAAGACAAGATTCAGTAGCGAGATACACTGAGTATGGACAGTAGAAAGTGTGCGTGTTTGGTCAGACACGATGACAATAGTACTTTTCTTTTGCACGAATTTATTTTCGGATTATTTAATTATACTTTCGGATTTTACTTCGAAAGCACTGCAATAGGACTTGACATTTGCGTGACCTGTTCCAAAATTAGTTGTTAAAGCTTCGCGTTTCAGATATCAATCTTTATATCAATGTATTATATATTCAGTAATTATATTTAAAACTTATACACGCCTCTCATGAAGTATGTTTGGTTGTGTGATTATCGTTCCTCGACACACTATTTTTAAAGTTTCTTGCAACTAATTTTGAAGTTTAATTCATCTTGAATATGAAAGGAAATAAGAGAACAACTTTTGTTAAAATAATATAGAAACGTCAAAGAACAGAGAATGTTAAAAGTTTTTCTCTAGAGTACATTATTCATACAGTTGCGATCTTGAAATTGAATAAAACTAAGTTGGACTTGAAGCTCAACTCCATTTAAATTCTGGGACCGGATTTTCTGAACGAGATACGTCATGGAATTCTCAAAAGAACAAAAGCAGGACGTGCTGCATTAGAATCCTCTTTACTTAAAAAATGGATAAATGAAATGTATGTAGAAATCACCTGATTTCTACATACTTTCAAATAAGTAAGATGCATTTATCTTTCTGCGTACTTCAAAATGACACTATTACTTTTATGCATCAATGTAATTTTCCGAGAGCCACAATTGTTGATGACCCAAGTTGAATCCACTGGTTATTATCATTATCCATTGGTTATTCTTTGATTCTAGCATGAAATTAAGATTAAAAGATATACTTTCTCATGTTAAAACCTGAGTTACAAGTGGAAGCAAAGGATTAATAATATCAGACGACTAAAAATAATGTACAAGCAAGCATTAGGGCCGTTTTCGGAATGATTGTATAAAAAGATCGAAGGGTGGTTCGTGGTCCACCAACTCATTCTTCCCAGACGATGTACCAATTTCTTTTCTTCTCTGTCTTTTCCCCTTGCATCTAGGTCCGGAACACGATCTCATTTTATCTCCTCGACCCCTTACACGATCCGAGTTTGTTGCAACCCCATCTACCGCTAGTCTGTTCGAAGGGTGGATAGCCGCCAGGCTCACAGACGTGAGATAGAGCACGCGAATTCTAGTGGTAAGGGTACAACGCATTCTAACGTTTCCAACAATAAGTGGATCTTTCAGACTGATGTCTCTCTCAGCTCAACTTCATAAAAGAATTAAAGTTATTGGAATAATTGATGTTTATAGAAGCCGCGAAATACTCCTTATGTTAGTTATCATGCGTTTTCTATGTTTTTTATTTAGAAACCTAATAATTAGTTTATTTTCAAGAACTAAAAGAGGAGCCTCTCGTTGACATAAAAGGGGGATGAACGAGAGTATACTTTGAAAACAAGAAACAATTGTCAACACTGCATTCCCGTTCTAATAGAATCAGTCTGAGACAGTGGAGCACGTGGACGGGAATTGTTCGGGAAGTGTCAAACGACCACACTTCCGGTACACATGGTAAAGTGTTTCCTGCGCCCAGAGGGTGGCATTTCTCCGTTCCCCACGAGAATAAAGGTGTGTGGGATGAGGGTAAAGGGCAACAATGCCACAAGCGACCACTCCAACATTGGTCTTTGTCTGAGTTTATCTCGAGTTCTTCCACGGTCTCCTCTTTTCATCCTCGCTCTCGTGCCTTCTCCACGTTTCCTTCATCGACCACCACCCACCTCTTCACGTAACCCCTTGCTTCCAAAGTGTGCACAATTACTGCTACTTCGAATGTCGTAATATAGAGAAATAAACGCTTACGCAGTAGAAGTCTTTTTTTTTAAGGATAGTCCAAGGTCTACTTTTTTTCATTTTGCTTCATCATAGAGGAAGCTTTGTAGTCATTCACAGCTATTTATATAAATAGTGTTTTATGTATACTGCTAAGCAGCAGTTTTCAGTGAAAGACAATTCTCAAAGGAATTGAGAGTTGAATTGGTTGATTAAATTATGAGAAAAGAGTCCTGAGAATCAGTGAAATTTCATTGATTAAATTTTGAAGAGTATTCTGATATTTTTATCCCTTTGAATTATTTCACATAATTCTCTTCACTTTTTAATGTAATGCTTCCACAAAATAATGTGAGTTTATCTAGATTTTATTTTACGAGACGAGTAACGTGAAACTTTTTATTTATCATATAATGGCCTCGTCATAAATACGAAACATCTTTTTGTACACTTCCATATTTCCGTGAAACATATCTCGAGGTCCGTTCCTTTCACTCCACTGCCTTTATAAATTTTACATTTTAAAATTACTTTGATCTCCTTATTACCGACCTTGCATTTTTCTATTATATACATACATCCTGATCCTTCGATTCCAAGTGCCATTATCATTTATGAGCTAAAAAAATACATTCTTTTTTGCTCCCATTTCTCATAGTTCCTTTCACCTTCAGTTCTCGTATTCATTTTCTTTTAAAATCCTCTCTTTATTAGTTTATCTGCTTTACATAAAGCATTGGAGATTATACTAGCTTTTTATCATCTATGTAATCATCCTATTCGTTTCTTTCTCTTGATATACTATATCCCATGTGAACTTTCATGGCTTCAGTATTCATCTCATACAGTTTTACAGCTCTCCATTCGTAACATATTTCATCAATGTGTCCCGACTTCTTAGATCGTTACACTTTTATGTCTTCGGTTTTAGTGTGGAAATGTAAAAATGTTACATATCACATTATTATTTTTATGGACACTTTTTTTCTTGAAGGTGAAATTGCTTTACAATTTTGCTATTTCCATGTATAAAATGAAACCCTTTTCTTGATTTATTATTACGAATCGAAACGGGCAATCAAAATCAAAATTTCAAAAGAAAATTTAAGCAAAGCTTTTGTAGATTGGCTGCGAGGTTTTCCTTGATTGCGAAGAGACAAGAAACACAGCTCGAAAAGCTGCGTGAAAGTCAGGGGCTCGTAAATGGTTTTATTAACGCCCACCCCCGTTGTGTGTGGATTAGATGATAAACCCTGAGGTCTCCTTCTATCTGTCGGCTCGTTCACAAGATCGTCTTAGTGACTCTTGATTTACGAGTCTCAATTCGAATCGTTGGTTGATCTCTGAGGTCTCGTGAGAAGATGGAAATCGATTACTGATCCAGCCGAGAATCACCAATCGCCTTCATCATTTTTTCTCTTCCTCTCCATGTTTCCCTTGGCAACGTTCAAATAAATTGTGCTTCTCACGCGACACATGGGGAACGTGCTAATGCCGTTTTATGTGCTTACTGATATCCGTATCGCAACATGGTTCACCCCAAACCAAACGAAACGTAGCTCATGCAAGCAGTACCAGAAAAGCTCATGGCTTACCAAGTACAATATATATTTCATATAATACAGGGTGGTCGTTGAGAAGAAACGAAACGGCTGTATTCATAAGGTAGAACCTCTTTTATGACTACAGACATGGATGATGCGAAAGTGTTATCTAGAATAAAAGTCAAGATGAGAGGTAAGATTGCTTTTTTAAGAGTTTTCATGTTTCTCAAAGGTGTTAAGCAATTTTTGGAAACAAGGTATTCCTCTTAAGGATCTTGCAATTTCGGAAGAAATTTCAATTTCAATTCAAATTTCCCTTTGAATTAGAAAAATGAGAAAAGCATTCTTGAAAAAGAAAAAGGAAACAGCAATTTTTTCGTGACTAGAGGGTTCTTATTAAAAAGTTAATAAAATTTCAAGACTCTCGCATCTTGATGATTAGAAAAAGAATAGCGACCTTTGTGGTAAATAAAAGTCCAAAGTAAAGTCTGCTGAGGTTTGGAAGACGCCTTCTTCCATTTTCTTGTTACCCGGGGCACCCCTTCGTATTGTCCACCCCTACTGGGCAATTCTGGCAAGCAGGGTGGTCACAGTAACGACACGTCGTCAGTTAATCAAGCCATTTAGTTCCTACGGGTCTGGAATGAGAATTCACCTTGAGCCACCATCGATTTTCTCACCACAGAAACCTATCCCATGAATCTCTCATGTCTTCTGCTAAATTTCATTATTCCTGTCGATTTTCCTCAATTCGAGCAGTTCGACTGATTGTCAGAAAAATAAAAAAATTCTAGTAGAGCATAGACCGTCTATTGCAATCCGGACCCATTAATCGTCGACTTTCGTATGTCTATACGAAAAGTCGCCATTTCCATGTTGAACAAGATCTGTTCTCAGATTATCTGGATCAAACACAGAATCATTATATAACAGGTTATCGTATATCTACAGTTCAGATTTTCGCCGATTAGTCAAAAACTTACTCTAGATAGAAGATTAGAGAAGATTACGTGCATATATGTCAAAAATAGAAATCTACAAGAAATGTAAAATGATTAGATTCTAATAATCATGTTAACATTTTTATCTGGAGATTAAAATCATTGACAACTCTTCATTACCACTACAATTTTGTATAATGAAATCGTAACACCTTTTTGGGATTGCAAAACATGACTTTCGTCTGAAGTCAATTTCCTTTCGTTACTTTCTAAAACGTGTCGATGTCTTAAAATTTAAATAAAAATTATTGATGACAGTTATGAGTGAATATTTAATACCCCATAAATCATAACATGAATAAAATTAAGATATAATAACTTTGTTACTTATGAACTCTTCAAAATTAACTCTCACTGTTCCTTATTTTGCGAAATATTTTTCGTGTTAAGAAACTAATTGCTGATTAATCTTAAAAAATTTCTGATAATCTAATAATCATTTTTATTAATTTGCGTAACTTTCCTTAATTGCACTTGTAATTTTGAGATGTAACTTTTTTTTAAAATGATTGGTACCATGTAATGATAAAGATTTCTTAATGGTACAGGATTCATATAATTAAATGAGATCTTTTTTGAGAATAAAATGCTCGTATGGGTCAATGGTGCGACATGAGATAGAAAGTCGTGATTTCGTAAACACACATTCAGAGATTCACTGATTCGAAGGTTCTCCTCTCGCTTCATTGCTGCTCGTTAGTTCCAGATGTTTCAGATTCAGACAGTGTATAATGTATCTCATATCTTCACTGTCATATGAAACATCATTTTTCAATGCAGAAGTCTTAATTTATCTTCTTAAATTTGCAATCAACAAATTCAAATATAATCAATAATCATTAAATATTTCATCTCTATTATCAGAAATGTTTTTCAACGGTTTTACGATTTAATAGACTCAACTGTAAATATACCATACTCAATTGCCCCAGAGTTCATAAAATTGCAAAACCGTGTGGCGGTAGAACATTACAGCCTAAATTCATAAGAGAAATCATCGTTTCTCGTATAATAACATTATTCTCACCACCCCCAAACTAGATGGGAAAATTTTCGTGGCCACCAACCATCCTCCATATTAATAAATCTCAATTACGGAACTTATTACAAGGGGCAACTCTCCTCCCTTATATCGCTAACCGGACATGAGGGTGAAGGCATTCGCTATAGTCTATTGTTGTTCGAACAATTGCTGGCAGTGGTTATCCGAATCGTTTGTCATTTGTCGCAGAAAGGCGCTGAGCGTTTGGTATTCACGCGCTAGTATGATTTATACAATACATTATATGTATAAATCAATGAAAAAATATAACTTTAGTTCCTTCCTGGATTTATTTTTGTAATTAAAAGAACCTAAAGTAAAAAGAAAAATATAACATTTTTCCCCACATTACGTTCTACTGAGTAATCATGTCAGTTTGTTTAGTGATTTAATACACCACCCTGGCGCTCAGAAAAATAGATATAAAAATAAACATTCTTTTCAGCGCAGTAATTAAATATATAAAAACACTTGTTATATTACGGATGTACATGGTAGTTTTATGATTAACGGAGAATAATAACTAATAAAAAAAAAAATAAAAAATGACGGAGATATGCTTTTTTTCGAAACTACTTTTTTCAAACTGATGTACACATTATCTCAAAATCTACTCAACCGATTTTGTTAAAATTTACAATACGTATTCCTTATGATACTAGCTATCGGGTGACGTAGGATTTTTTGGATTGGATGCCATGCTCATAAGTTATGAATTTTTAAACTCAAAATTTCGATCAAAATGGAGAGATTTTTTGTTCAAACACCTGTCATTTCTACAAAAAATTCTTTTTTAATTTTCCCTACGTCACCCGATAGCTATTACCTTTCTAAATAAGCAAAAAAAAGATTGTATTTTTCAGATAATATCTAACAGAGAAACTAGGTACACCATCAGCAAGGATTTTCAAATTGTTGTTATTTCAAATTATACATAAAAGTACTATGTATATATGTAAAATAACAATTAATTTATATACTTATACTTAAAAACTGCCTCGAAAAAAAATGCTTATTTTTATACCTATTTTCCCGAGCGCCAGGGTGGTGTAACCTCTTAATAATTCATAGGGAATCCACTCGAAACTTTAAAGAAAGTTTGACAGCAAAGTGAACTTAAAAAATGCATGAAAGATCCGTCTTTTATTTGCAGGTCGAGTTAAACTGAAATAAATAAATATTAAACGAGAATTGGGTTAAGGAATTACGAGGGTCGGAGGTTATCCCCTCTCCTCTCGTTACTCCTCTCCGCCATTTTCATTTCTCATTGCGTTGCATGGACGGAAATTGTAGAAGCCCCTTCCTTCCTCCCTCGGGATACAGGAGAGGAATTTCAATGACAATGGGCACGCAGAACGCAACAAGAGCATGTCTCCATCCCTTGATATCACCCAACTTAAGCCTTTCCTCAATTCGGGGTGACAACTAGGATTCAGGGGTCTTTTCGCTACGTGATATGCATTGTTCAATTTTGAAATATATTCGAGAGATATTCTTAAATTACGGTGAGAAAAGCAATTCAAATTGAACAGTATTTTTTAGATAAAGATCTGTCGGATCAAAACGAGAGGCCTTCACCCTAATAAACAATTTCAGTATTGAACTCATTTGCGATTTAATAAGCATGCCCAAGTCTTCAAGCCACTTAATATTGAGAAATCTACGTATCTGTATTGCAGGAACGCTATTACTCACTCGCATTGCATAATTACTCAGAGTATTTGTGATTGAGTGTACCGTAAACGCTCCCTTAATAACATCGAGACAGAGCAATCCGTCATCGGGCCATTTAATGAAACGCGTGCCCATAACTGAAGATATTCGCGGCTTAAGACGAGATCAACGGGTACATAAATGAAGGAGGAGGTCGAGGGAGATTCAACGGTGTGGCAATATCAAAATCCCCTGAGTCTCTTGCTGGCTCATACTGTCGCAACTTACATTCGTATAATTACATTATTCTGTCGCTATTATATTAACTACAATCCATCGCCACGGTAATGAAACATTTCTTGTCTCTGAATCAATTGCGACTGCAAATTATTCAGGTAGATTTCTTATCGAGGTACTTTCTTATCGAAAGTAAATTTCTTATCGAAATTTCAAGAAAATTAGTTTTTTCAATTTACATTTCATAATTCCAAT
The DNA here is from genome assembly GCA_032164275.1 of Synergus coniferae. Lineage (NCBI taxonomy): Eukaryota > Metazoa > Arthropoda > Insecta > Hymenoptera > Cynipidae > Synergus > Synergus coniferae. Next base: position 7,767,685 of record JAUEJJ010000017.1, on the reverse strand, counting down.
GCTCAAATAAAGTTCTGCAATTGAAAGAACGCTTTATCCCCTCTAAAAAAGTGGTGTAACGAAATGTCTCGAAAATCTATGAGACTGAAGTTTGCAAAATTTATGATAAACGAAAAATTTTTCTTTTTTCTAAAACTTACAAGATCCAAAATTTTCTGGCGGAAAGTAGTTGTATACAACCCAAAAAATAATCCACCAAAGTTTCAACTCCATTGCGAATATGGAACTCACCCTACTTCATCTCTTAAAATTAATAATTCACCAAATTTACCCCAATTCGTGGGGTCAAAATTTTATTGCTATTAATAATTCTTTTAAATGTTAAAAACACCCCAAAAAGTTTCATCCCCCTATCTCGTTTGGAACTCACCCCATATCACCCCATTGACCAACAAAAATTTACCAAAAATTCCCTAGTTCATAGGGTCAAAATTTTATTGCTGATAATAAGATCTCTCAATTTTAAAAAGTACCCAAAGAAGTTCCATCCATCCAGCTCATTTGGAACTAACCTCATATTCACCACAAACTGTTTGGTTTAAGAAATAAAATAGGGGTGAGTTCCAAATGAGCGGGAGGGATGAAACTCTTTTGTCTTTTAGCATTGAAAAGACTTATTATTAACAATAAAATTTTGACCCAACGAATTAGGGTAATTTTAGTGAATTTTTCAGTTTTAAGGGATGGAGTAGGGCGAGTTTCAAATTCGCGGGAGAGTTGAAACTATACGGTAGGTTATTTATTGAGTTGTATAGAAATACTTTTCACCAGAAAATTTTCGATTTTTTATGTTCTAGAAAAATAAAAATTTGTTTTTGTTTATCGTAAACGTTGCAAACTTCAGTCTCATGAAAATCTTGCATACATTATTGTTGCAAATTAGACTGGCTTTTAAATGATTTGAAAAGAGGAAAATAAAAGGTTTGCTAATTTAAAGATATTTACAGAATTTGTAGTTCTTGCCGAATATAATACTAAATTCCATTTGGTTGTTACAATGATTAATTAAGGAAGTTCGATTCTAGTTTTGAACCCTGGAATAATATTGCAATCTATTAAAGTCAGCGGACGCAATTTGTATAGTGATATCCGGATTACATAGGAATTCCCATCTCCGTTCAGGAAGTCCCAACTCCTGGTGGAAACTTGAGCAAAGTGATTTGAACTGTCACACGTAAAACTCAACGACGTAAACTGATTTCCGATTTTCTCTTCTATTTTTCAGAGGGATGGCGGGATTCCGTGTTGGGGGCTCCGCGTCGTTTGCTGGACACTCTTGGGAGTTTCTCCAGAGACAGCTCTCCATGTCCGGCCAGAGTGAGTAATTTTCCTCTTCTAAGACAAATTTTATAATGCTACTTCCAGGCTTTCAATCATATTTAATACTTGTATTAAATAAACTATATAATAATTGTGAAGTGTTCACAACTATACATTCCGTTCGACCACACACAGAAAAAAAAGGTCTAGTTTATGTTACAGGCTTAATTTAACTTACCTTAATTTAAGTCCCCTTTTAGACTTAACGCTAGATTTAAGTCCATCTTAGTCTTAAAGTAAGATCGTTTTAGTCTTAAAACAAGAATTTGCGCTCTTGTTTTAAGACTAAGATGGGCTTAAATCAAGCGTTAAGACTAAAAAGGGACTTAAATTAAGGTAATTTAAATGAAGCCTGTAACGTAAAGTAGACCTTTTTTTCTGTGCATGAAATTTCGCAAAATCGCTTAATATTATTAAACTCAAGGCTGAATTGGGATCGAAAAGCGGACCGAGAAAAATACACTAATCCCCCCCTCCCCCCACACACCTTATAGTACATATTTTAAAATCAAAAGTTACCTTAAAATTGCAAAAAAAAATGTTGACTTGAAGGGCCGAAAATTGTTGAATTTCAAATTGAAAACATGTAATTCTATATTAGAAATTAAATTTAAAAATTAGATTAAAAAATATTTAACAACGTATATTCTTCTTTGTAGTCTTAAGTTTTAAAGTCAATTTCTTATTACTCTTTTACCTTTTTGCAAGAACTCGATAATTATTTTTTACTTTGATAATCAGCCAACACTAAATTATTTAATAAATTATTATAATTATTCAGTACGTATACAGATAATAGTTTTTCTGAGATAAGAGCTCTACAAAGTTAAAAAATAAAAAGCTAAAACACTACTTTTTGCAAGTTAAACGTATTCGTGTAGAAATCGCCATATATTTTCCCGATTACCTATCGGGCCCCGGTCGGTGTAACCTATTCAGACCCCGATATGGCCAATTCTACGAGCCCAGATCCGAACCCGATCGGGGTATGTATTGCACCGCCATCTAATCTCATATAGATTTGAACACAAAGAAATGTATTTTTAGACTTTTCCTAAATTTTATGGTCCAATGAGCAGAAATTAAATCAGAAAATTAGATATAAAAAAATAAACGGTCTAGTTTCCGTTATATAATGCATCTGGGCTGACCGGTACTTTCTGTGACTACTGAATTCTTCAACTTTTAATATCGTCTATCAGCGTCTATATTTCGTTTCTATACAGATTTCTTAGGTTTAAAATTATTTTTCTGTTTGTTTATTTGTTTATTTTTGTTAGTCCCAATTACATTATAAGTTAACTTGAAAAAAATCCATTTTAAAAAATACACCAACACCAAAGGAACAAAGAGCGGTGCTTTTTTGTTGTTTTTTTACGTAGTTTAAAAATGAGAACTGGGAAAAGAAAGACATTATAAACTGTCGTCAATTTACAACGTCCTTGAATACTATTTCGCCTAAAATCAAACAAATTTTTCTTTATTAAAAAACGAAGCACTTAGGCAGGTAATTTTCTGCAATTATTTTCTGCTCGCTTTTTTTATCTCTCAGTTAAAATTCTTTCAATATTTGTAATAGTAAATTCATTATTCCATTTCCTGAATAATATAATAGTTTTATTAATCTCGTAAATATACGTGACACAAATCGTACATCAAAT
>JAUEJJ010000017.1:7751761-7764604 GCA_032164275.1 Synergus coniferae | reverse complement strand
CATCAAATAGACATAAATGTTGACAATGTAAGCCAATAAAACATCGTTTGTCTCCTGGATATCAAGGAAATGAAATAATAGAAACTTGTCACTGTTAGAAACGAGTAAACAGAACGACCCATTCACTGCTTTACAACAACAGTTTTCCTTCTCTTAATCCTTCTATACAATAGAATCCTCTCCACAATTTTTCCAAAGTATACTCTAATTTTCACGACCCAGTGTGACACATTGCAATTTTTAATTGGGCAATAAATCCTCTATAAATAAATCCTCCATATATAGGAAACGGTCAGACATAAATTTGTAAACGATAAGTTGAAACTGATAGCAAATAAAGTTATTCGAGCCTCAAGCGTTATTTTTATTTTCTGCAAACTCATTGCAACGTACTGGTTTGTTCAACACCAATAGATAATAATTACAATTATAAATTTCACGTTTCTAAATGCGAAATCATTCAAAATATCAAAATTTTTTTAACGAATAGCGCAATAACGTTTCCTGGCATGAAAAATACCGTTTTCTATATTTTAAAATACGTTTGTGATGTTGATGCGAAATGTAAATCGAGTCGCCCCTTTGGATTGCCACGTGCAAAGACCTAAACGCCTGGGGCGAAATATGCAAATGGCACGCATCAGATACGATCTTGTTACCTGAAAGAGTAGGATTGACGAAGAGAAGGATGAAAATACGTTGCCAATTCTTTTCGCGTCTAGAGTAATTATTTAATCCGAGAATTTACTCCAACAGAATCAAATATTAAAATTTAAATTATTGTTGTAACATTTTCAGAAATTCCATGTTAATTGTTCTGTAGCCAAATTTGTAGGATTTGTTTAACATTTCCAGCTTGGAATTCTCTAGTTATAAAATAATCTTAGAAAATAATGAAACTGTGATGATCAGGAGTGAATTACAGCTTTCCATAAAAAATAATAAAAATGCTCTTAAGCTGATTCGCTGTTGAGGGAAGAAAAGCGTGGAAAAGTTAGAAGAAAGAAAAATGGTTGGAGAGGGAAACTCGAGCTCGGCTTCAGCACAAAACTCAACAAACTTGACTCGACAAGCTCCGGCTTCTCTCAAAGTCGTAACTTCGAACCTCGCGGGAAATCCCTGAGCTTTTCGTGAATTCTCATAGTCGCTTCTTGTCTGTGTACTTTTGCAAGTGTGAAAACCACAAAACTTCCAAGGAATGCATTTTAAGTCCAATTTTAAATATTATATAAGAGCTACTTTATGTTTCATTAGTCTTTAAAAATATCTTTCCTTTCACGGTTATTACCTTTCTAAAAATTTCCTGGTGAAAAGCTCGACTACATAAAGTTCTGTAAACGTAAAAAAAGACGCCTGGGCAATCCCCTAGTTCCATAACCGAGCGAAGTGTCGACTAAGAAATTCCAGACGCCCATAAGAAAATTACTTTACAAGGGTGGCAAGATCTCAGGATGAAACGAACTGGGGGTGTCACTTCAGATATTGGTTTTATATTGAATTTTTGTCGGTTACTTTCGTGTAAATCGCAAAGAGGAAAGTACAAATACTTGATTTTCTACGACTCCACCCGTTCCTCCTCATTCACGAATTATGTGGATGCTCTTTTGATAGAGAGCGGTTCGGAACAGATGAGCAAGGGGAAATAGAGAGAGAGAGAGAGAGAGAGAGAGAGAGAGAAATACATAAAAAGAAAAAGAGAAAACATAAAACACACCGCCCGGGGTCTGTGATATCGATCTGCAACCAGGTACACGCCCTGCTATTAATTAACGATGTTTCCATCCACAAAACCGCGTGCACGAATTATATCATGATATTAAATATTTATTTTACATTAAGCACATAAATAATTCAATAATAACATTTTATGAAAACAAGGTATAGAAATAACATTTCGTTAAAAAATCATCACTGAAAATCCCGATTTAATTTTTCTCTAACGAAAATTGATGAACGAAGGCCCTCTCTAATTTTATAAATCGTCCGGAACAGGATTTTTGCTTCCGGATATATTCATTGTGAGAAAGCGAGGAATATTTGGCTCGATGAAAGGAATTTCGCGAGTGAATGAAGGAAGGGCTAGGTTGAAAGAAAATTGCTTATGTCATAATAAAGCGGCAGATGGTACATGACTCATAGGAGACTATCCCTCGAAGTTCAGGAGCCACCCTCAATTTAGGACACCGCCGATTCGTAAATAAATTAGCCGCTATCAGAACAAGAGATAACGCGTTATTTATGGTTGACTCGTAACAGTGCAGCCCTAGTAAAGTGCGGTTCTCCCTACAGGTAAATCGGATTGCAGGGTTAATGCAATAAGGGTTTAAACGCAAAAGCGTTTAGAGTGTTCAGGTAGAATAAGTGGACATCCGCGTGCCGCCGTTTAACTTTCAGTTTAATCCGCACATTTTATCTAAAGTGATTCTTCAGTTCCCATATTAGATTTTTAATTTATAAAAAATTACAGATAAGGACTGAATGCGTAAAAAATTAATACTATTGATTTTTTAATACTCATAACTGGAATAACTTTCTACAATCTGGGATAATTTTATAAGTAGTACAAAATTCCACTTCAATCCTTCACATGAGTGATAAAATATGTAGGGCTTTAGTGGAGACAGGGACATCGATAAAAATTTATCCTGTAAAGAGGTAAATTACAAGAAACTAAACACATCACATGTAGTGGCGATTGATGGTATTCTCGCGTGACACATACTCGAGTAGGAGCTGTGCAGTAGAAACGGCCCTTGAAGGGTCAGGCATACATTGACCCACGTAGCCATCAACACGCAAATCCCCTTTTCTTTGGCACGCGAGTCCTAGTCCATTAAGTAACCCAATGTCCATTACATCAAGAGTACAGTAAATTTCTTCGAAATATATCATTAGTTCTCTTTCTATACTTCCATTTATCTTTTTTCCGTCACAGTAAATAATTGCACTATCATGTACTAAAATATAATAATAACTAGATCCTCATTATTGGACGTCTAATTTTATATGAAATTAGCAAACGAACACGCAGACAATTATTTTGTTTTCCTTCTTACAACTTCAAGTCCTTTAAAAGCCAATCAGGTTTGAAACAACTTATGCAAGATTTTGCGAAATATTTCGTTACACCACTTTTTTTAGAGAGAAGATATAGAGGAATTTAAGTAAAAAAATCCATTTTATAAATTATCGATATCGAAAGTAGATGTTTGCAGAACCATTTTCGCTAATAAGCATGATCAAGGGAGAACCTGAGGGATGATGGGCCAGTAGAAAAGCTCGTTTGACTTCAAAGCAAGCCGAGTGTCGCTAACTAAACTCTAGCGAGGGACGAGTTTGCCATTTCCAATCTCAGTCCATTTCATGATTAAGTGTAAACTTCCAGAGTTATCTTCTGAATAAACTTGAATTCTGTCCACCAATGTACATACGACAGAAATGTATAACAAGCTGAACAAAATAAAAATAATTTAAGTTATTAACGTAAAACCACTTCTTCCAATTGAAAAAAAATGTACCAAGGATTCTTTTGAGAAGAGGTCTAGGGAATCATTTTTTTACTCCCAGAAAACAAAGAAGGAAATGTATAGAAGTTCAAATTAGGAAAAAGGAAAATGAACACTTGCTTCTGAGTGCAAGCCTTAGTATCGGGTTGCTAATGGTGTAAGTTAAGACTGTGGATGTAAAAACGCATGCAGGGGAAATCGAAGGGATGGCAAAGACTTTCCGTTATACCTCGACTGTCTTTCTTAATTGGTTGCTAAATTACTTTCTCCTTTCAGGACTAAATTGCACGGAAATTTATGGCCCTAAAAGTGGGAAAGCACTCAGGATATTTTCAACCATGTCTATTACCACAACCAGTTTACTTCTTCCTTTATCCAGTTTCAGTTACGTCATTCATTGAAATACAGAAGCAGTTTGCAATGTCTCGTATTTATTTAATTCGAAATCAGAATCTTCTGATATTAATAGTTAACACTTAAATTTTGAATTTTCATACAAAAGTTTAACGAATCTTGATATAAATTCCCAGCGTTCGTTAATTCTAAATATTATAGTATGCAAAATCAATTTTGTAATATGTCAAGGAAAAGATTTTTTTATTTTCATTTGCAATTTAAATCTGTTTAAAATAAAATTCGAAATAAATAAAAACCTGTGAAAAGGTTAAAAATTCAAACTGAATAATATCTGGAAATGGAAATTTTAATAGGAAGACGAACGAACTTTATTCTTATTGTATGTAAATCTTGAATAATTATCACTTTCGCAACAAAAAATTATCTATTTGTATATAATAAATAATATAAATGAAATGTCCGATCGCCTGGCTTTAGAGTCTGTTGGCAAATTTGCAGAGGTTATAAATCATCATGACACTGATTCTACACCCCACTCAATATGTAACCATTATCAGAAAAAACTCACATGATACATATATCAGCTCGGTCAAATCTGAATGTAAGATGTATCAGCACCGAATGACAAGTTAAGCAGAGCAGGTTCCCAAAATGATAATCATCATGATCAGTGGGGAATAAAATGAACAAGTCGTAATACGAAATTGGAAAATGTAAATCTTGGTAACCAGGCTCTCGAAGCCGATTTCGGAAACCGATCTAGATATCCCCTGGTAAGCCCCTCAACGGGGGTGTGTCAGTCGTTAGTATGGAGTTGGTGCATTGCATAACAATGAGGCAGTGGGGCAGAAATGGAATACCTCCTGGGAATCCGGACACCCGTTATTCGAAGGTCGTGGTAATGCCAAAGAACGAGGAAAATAACTAGGGGCCCCCCAATTCCAGGAACAGAACTGACTCATGGTGTGTTAGATAATCGAACTCGTTACGATTCGTTCCTCGGATTCGTTTCGTGACTCGAATTCCAAATGCATTTTTTACCATGCACAAAAAACGTTTTCAAAACTTTCAATTTTCGCGTGTTTTCGAATTATGGGTAGAAAAGTATTTTTTACCTTTAGCATTAACAAATATCTTGGAATATTCTTGCTCTTCATAGGCATACAATTTTCTCTGAATTAAGAGGAGAATACTTCATTTGAAGGACTTGAAAAGACCAACCTTGGTGCAAATGAGGTTTACGTGGCTCTTTTCGTTTCTGAAATAACGTGTTTTCCTGTTGAACTAAGTTTCAGCTCTCCCTCCTGCGACTGGAGTTCCGTCAGACAGAGTCAGTTTATTAAAGTCTCAAACTGAATGTCCCCTGGGGACTAGTACAAATTATGAGCGAGCAAAGCCGATTACTGGGATAAGAAAAATCAAAGGCCTTTTTTCTCAGCGAGGAGCTCAACTTTCTTGCAAAAGGGACATAAATGTCCAATATTCAGAGAATAATAAATCAATATTGCCATAACTAGGAGGCAACAAGTAATAAGTAAATAAATATTGCAAAATTGCATACATTCTGTTGTTGGGAAAGAGAGCGATAAAAAAAATTGAGAATAATAAAATACATAAAAGAACGGTTATTTATCCCCATTAGAACTTCGTTTTTTTTTATTCAGCAAAACCATGACTGCAACTGTAATCCCCGAGCAAGTATAACTAAAACTTTTTCATTCAATTATTGCTTAACTTCGCCATAAAATATTTTTTACCAGAGTTAAAAAAATTATTGACTGAATAACAATTTTCCGGATAATTTATAATTTTCTACAAGCTCATTAATACAGAAGAAGGGCCTTCAAAGGAACCTTGTCCCCGACACAAAATCTAGAAATTCTGATCCAAGGAACAGCCTCTTCATTATTTTATCGCCTCAAACTGTAATTACCCCTCTTTGTAATAACACAAGCAATAAAAGCCTATTTGCCTCTGCAATTAACCGTGCTTTGTCTCCCATTGAAATGAAGCCTGCATGCTCGTGAAAGAAAGATGCAAGCATAACAAAGATATATGCAAAATATTACGAAACTTTGTGTACGCAAGAGTGGATAAATTATCGAAATCCTGACATTTCACGGAACGAAAAGTACATTGCGACAGTCAGAAAGTTTTATATCGCGTGGTCCGCGAAGGAACAAGCGGACGTGACGGTCGTAAAGGTCGCAACAAACGACCAGCGATGCAATGAAGGACAAAGGACTGTAGTACTGACTCTCCTTATCGATGCAAAACAGCGTGGAGGGTCGGGTGGGTCGTAGCAATTAAGAGATAACAAGGTTTCCCCTCGTCACCCCTCCAATTAGTAACACCCCGGCCCATCTTTGTGGCCCTGCCAGTGTCAGAACATCCCCACGTTTGGTTTCCTCCCCTGAACCAGTCGAGCAAACATTGACTTTCTCTCACTCTTATGCTTCTCCCTTTTTATCCTTCCATCTCACTCTCGAGATCGCTCCCTTTCTCTTTTTTCTTCGCTGTTTGCATAACCGCCAAGTCCCATAGGGAATTCGCACGTAGAATTGCAAGGTGCCACCGTTCCATCGTGATGGAAAATATGTTGGTTCGAAGAAATGAAGGGGTGGATGGTAGAAGTGGTTGAGGCAGTCAATGAACTTGGTTTAAAGCGCTTATTGAATTAAAATAAGACTTTTTTGAATTTAATACTCACATATCTAAAATCGAAATCGATGACGGTAAAAGGAAACAAAACAATGTGCGCTTTATTGCGTCAATGCCATGCTGGGCGTAGCATTGAATTATATTATTTATCTCGATATATTTTCAGCTAAAACATTATTCATCCAAAATTCGGTCTTTGAATTATTTTACTTTTTGGCAAACATTTTCCGGAGTGTCAAACAACACAAAAAGTGTTCCTAAAATTCTAAAATATGAGAGATTGCAAAATTCTTCAGTAAATAGTTCTATACAGAAAACTGATAGAATTCGAGATAGGATCCTATAAATGCACCTATATAGGAATTTTCAATAGAGAAATATTTACCGAACTTAAATTATGTACTAAAAATCAATAATTTATGAAAAGCAAAACAATTTTCAATAAATCATCTCGAAATTCTATATTTCGTGTTTATACTATTCAGAAATGATTTGTATCTTTCCCATAATAGACCTAAAGAAATATTTTGACGCGAGTGTGAATCGGTGAAGCCCACGCGACAGTCACGCCTCACTAGTCGATGATGCTTCAAGTGGGGTGAGCCAGGAGTGCTAGGCAATTATTTCGAATTCAGTAAGTCCGAATAGCAGGAACGTCCGATTGATTATTATCGAATCGTATAAACGAGGGTGCTTGATCGAAGCTACTGATGCATTCTGGGTAAAAGAAATTAATGCAGGCTTAGAGCGGATGTAATTAAAACCCACATACATTTATTTTTATATTACTCCCCAACCAAATCCTCATATAACGTTCATTTTGAACATATATGTATATTGTGTGTTAAATACTGTTGAAAGTATTTCACAAACTTGAAATTTTAGTTCGGAAAACCGAAAACAGAAGATTTTAAATAGTGGAAGTGTTTTAGTATTGATTTTAGAACTTGGGAAAACGCGGAAAATATAAATGTCAGCGTTACCAGAGCAACGTAAACATCGTCAAACTGAACAAATTAGCAAACAACCGGAGGTGTGCATTCGGGCGAAGCAATTATTTTATGCTTGCACGTGGAAGGGTTCGAGTTCCAGGGGAATCGGAACTTGAACCCAGGAACGCAATGAGTTCATGAAAATCGCGACGAGTAATTGGAGAGCCAAACGTTGCGCCGTCCTTGTACCAGGGGAATCCCCTTTTCGTGCCTTTAACGAGGCCACTGAGAACTTGACCCTGCGTGAGGCCTTTCCAGACTTGAGAGTTAGATACGACCTTTGGAAGTTGAGAAATTGCTTCCTTCGTGTCTTAAACTCTCACTAAAATCTCATCAGTTTATAAATTTAAATTCATTAAAATATAACTAGAATTTTAATGATGCTCGAAAAAATTCACACTAAATTTGTTGTTAGAATATAAAATAAATTTTTGAGTGGAAGATGTGCCCTAGCTGATTTTGAGATAGTAAAGTAGAAAGTAAAGTAGAGCAATGATCAAGTGACCAAGATTAAGCCAATTTGCAAAACTTAGGAGTTGGTTGAAGGTTGTTAGGAAAAGGGAGTCTATTACGAAGTATCCGGACCACCTTACCGGAAACATTCACGCTCGATGACGAAAACGAGGGTCGTTGCGTGTGGATGTTCGGGTCGCAAAGTTGGTCTTGTTAGCCCTGTAAAGGGAATTCGGATCAACCAACCATACTCAAGCCCAGGGCGAGCCACGAGCCCTTCCTTCCCTTCTATTCGACCAGACACGCTTCGTTTCTCGATTGATTCTTTACTTTACAATCGACAGAACCGCGTAAGGGCCAACACACACCCACATCCCTCTCGAGTGTACTTTAGGGCTTGTGCCTTCAAAAAACTTTACCCCCTTTCCAAATACTCTAATCATCACTCGGAATACTAAAAGCAATAAAATACGCAGCACACTCATTTTTTCAAAAAATGTCATCCCTGCAAACTTTTCCTTTTGGTGTCATAATAACGCCTTATTTTTAACGAAATTTAAAATATATATTTTTCGGGGAACCGAAATTTAAACCCCGAATAGAATCAAATTATTTTGAAATTTGAACAATTTCTGCACAATCGGTACATTCGTACGATTGGCACATAATGTAATTTGTATGGATTTAAAAAAAAGTACATACCGCCGCGTTCAACTTCCTCTCGTTTTGATTCTGAAAGGATAAAATTTCGATGAATTAAAATGTCAAGGTCAAATGAAATAAAATGATTTTTTTAATAAAAATAAAACGTACGTAATTGAATCCAAATTGCAAGATATTCCCTGAACCTCGAACTCATCGTAATCCTTTAAATGGCACTTCACTTTCACTGAGACTTGATACACTACACTTCACTAACTTGCACTTACAATTTAATTTCACTCGCGATATTTGATTGAATAAACGTTTAAAGATACTTTTGAAGCGCCATCGGTCGGAAGAGTTTGTCCATTGCCAGAAAAAAGGTCCGATTGACTGACCTTAATGAATCACCGAGCAAACACTGAACTCACATTCAGTGCAAAATTTCCAGGAAGCCCAAGTCTCACGATGTAAATATTAAACAATCTCCAATAGGACAACCTGGAAAACATAGAGAAGCTAAATTAAATTGAGTCGGCTTTATCAAAATAACAAGTATAAATTAGGTTCAATAAATGCGATGAATATATGTAAATAAATATACATTTCGAAATAAATACATTTGAGAAATTTTATTTTCCCAATTGCTAATCATTAGAATTTTATATGATGAATGGAATCCCGGATTTGTGTTTACTTCCTCTATAGACTCTTTTAGAACAAAAGTAAAATTAAGAAAGAACAGCTATTCTATCGACAGAGAATACCCAGGAAATTACAATGTGAGGATTTCCTCGAATTCAATAATGATTTGTGTATCCTTGATAAAGAGCAATTTACTTCCTTTCAATTCCAAGACTCTTCCCTGACATTTTATTTGAATCATTTCTTGCCTGAAGGTCGTTAGGAAAGAGAATTAATTGAAAATATCGTTCTTGTCCATAACTTTATGCTTATTACGATTCAAATAAGGAAATACATTTTCCTTCAATCATCGAAGTACGTAACTTTCACAGGCACATTTAATGCTACTAAAGTTATAATTGAAGGTCATAATTAAAATTATAAAATACTTTTTTTAAACAATTAAAGATATTCTTATTTTTGGATTAAATTTTTATGAAATAATGTAGAATAACGTGCGAATTGTATTAATCTTTTGTAGAAAGACGAGCCTCTACCGAGTCTCCCAGTGCCAAACCTGGAGTCTACATTGCAAAAGTATTTGGCCCAGGTTGAAGCAGTAGCTCCAAACCATCTGGAGAAAACTCGATTGCTTGTGAAGGCTTTCCTCGCTGGACCTGCGCCAAAACTTCAGCAACGACTCTTGGAACGAAGGCAAACAACGACCAATTGGGTAAGTTGTACATCACACTTATTGTACGATAATTAATTTTTATAAAGTATTATTCTTACAGTTTTAATTTCAGGATTTCACTGAAATTCATTTACCATCTCTCACTGGAATTTTTTTATTGAAAATCAATAGCTATTTCTGTACGCAGTCGCATCTAAAAACGCAATCGAAAAAAGAACAATAATTACAAACTAGGTCAGACTTTATGCTGAAAGAGCAAACTTTTCTGCAATGATAAATCTGGGAAAATAAATTGGAGAAGCTTTCGATACGCAGTCAGAAACTTCTGGAAATAAAAGAGAAATTAATTTCTTTTGATTTGTATTTCCGAGCTTCTTCATTTATGATATATAAAAAAAAATCTCCTCGAAAACTTTAAAAATTATATATCCATTCCAGCTTATTATAAGTTGATATTTTTATTTCAGAAAGTTAAGAATTTGAAGCCTATGAAATTGGAAGGTAGAAGTTTGAAGGCTCTAGATTTGAATTCTGTACGATAGTCAATTAACTGCAATAAAAATCCTGAATCCCTGATTTCTCAAGAGAATGAAATCATTTTATTACACATTTTTCATCCTATGTCCACCTACACATATATAATATCTTTCATTGTTCTACTCCCTCTCGAATAATATTTTGCATTGTTCCAAGCGAGATGATTCGTCCCTCGCATCGAAGCGTTACGAGAGAGTCGAGATCGTGCTGGGTCTCGTAAATCCATTTATTTATTTATTTATGTACCATGGGGTCTGGCCAAATGTGTAGAAGGGGGTGGCTTATGGTAGACAGGAAGGTATACTGTATGCCCTGCATACTGTACTGACAGTAGACAGAAAGTATCCCATGGGACCGAGAGACAGGGGATCTCAAAAGTCACGGAGACCGAAATGCCGCCGAGAGACGGGTAGTGCCTCTCTATACCGGAGGTAAAGTCTCTCGAGGCACCAGGGGGTTTGAAACGAAAATGGTGTTGTGCCACTTAGCCAGGAAGACTTCATACAGCCACTATGTATCTTTTTCTCTCCTAAGCTTTGAATCATCGTTTTTAAGGCTTGAATCTTTAATGTCGAAAGCTACTTATCTCGGGGTTTTATTCTCCCCTTTCACTCTTCCCACATGTTCAATGTTCAATGTTCATTATAGCTTCCTTCTAAATCCTGACTCTTATTATTATCTTTTGTATTTTCATCCCCTAAGAAAAAGAGTTGAATTTACTATTATAAATATAATAGTATCTGAAATTTTAAATGCATTTTTTTTAAACGAACTTTTGTTTACAGAATACTGTTTCAAATATTCAACCTTTTACCAAAAAGTTCTTATTCATTTAAGTATTCAAAAATTTCTTTCGCAAATTCACTTTTTTCGGCATAACAAGGCATAAGAAATTGTTAGTTTCATGAAAGGATATATAAGGAGGTATTATGTAATTTTAAAATCTTTGATTATATATCGAAGACGCCAAATTGTTAGTTTCATTAAAGTATGAATAAGGAAATATTATGTATTTTTAAAGTTTTTTACTCTGTATCGAAGAATTTCTCTTTGTTATAATTTACATATTTTAACAACTAATAAATCCGATACACGTAATAAAATTCTATTTTCTACCATAGCCAGTATTCTTCCAAGAGTCCCAATAACCCTGCTGATTAACTGAAAGAAAAAAGTTATATAAAACCCAAAATGAAATGAAATTTGTTTTTGTATCATCTAGGAGTCTTTGCTTTACATGCCATAAGAAACTAAAGCTATATTTCACATTTTAAAATTTGTGCAACCAAATTTTTTTGTTGGCTCAATCAAATTTTTGTTGGTATAGCATTAAGTTTTGTTAAACTAACAAAACGTTTTGTTGAATCAACAAAAATTTTGTTCAATCAAAAAAACAATATTTGGTTGCAAAATTTTTTTTCAGTGTAGTAAATCTTACTACTCCGTAAGTAGATCCTACTAGTAAATTTTACGAAGCCAACAGTAGGATTTAATAAACGGTTTAGTCCGTTCAAAAGTTTAGTAGGATCTACTATCCATTTTTCTCCGTATAACAACTTAAAATTAACTTTTTTTTTTTAAAAACTTACTGGCTTTGGCGTCATGGAAAATGGAAAGTAGAACTGATGCAAATATGAAGCAAATATAAATGCAGTTTTCCATGATGAAATAGTATTAGAAGTATGTAATCGTTTTCACAGTCGAGTTTTCTTTTGACAATATTCTAATTGTCTTTTGCCTTTTTATACATTTTTTAGATTCCTACCATATATCTTTAAAGACACTAATTGTGTAAACGGTAATGGAAAAAAGAGATAAAAAAAAAGCGAGCAGAAAATAATTGCAGAAAATTACCTGCCTAAATGCTTCGGCTTGTAATAAGTGAAAAATTTGTTTCATTTTAGGGGTAATAGTATTCAAGGACGTTGCAAATTGATGACAGTTTATAATGTATTTCTTTTCCCAGTTCTCATTTTTAAACTACACGTAAAAAAAAACGACAAAAAAGCACCGCTCTTTGTTCCTTTGGTGTTAGTATTTTTTAAAATGGATTGTTTTCAAGTTAATTTATAATGTAATTGGGACTAACAAAAATAAACAAATAAATAAACAGAAAAATAATTTTAAACCTAAGAAATCTGTATCGAAATTTTGACGATATTAAAAGTTGAAGAATTCAGTAGTCACAGAAAGTACCGGTCAGCCCAGATGCATTATATAACGGAAACTATTAGACCGTTTATTATTTTATATCTAATTTTCTGATTTAATTTCTGCTTATTGGATCAGAAAATTTAGGAAAAGTCTAAAAATACATTTCTTTGTGTTCAAATCTAATACGTTTAACTTGCAAAAAGTAGTGTTTTAGCTTTTTATT
>JAUEJJ010000017.1:7737468-7749349 GCA_032164275.1 Synergus coniferae | reverse complement strand
AAATTAGATTTTTCTTCTATCGTTTAAAAATAATTTTGCTTAGTAATATACGCTGTGAGATAGTTTAAGTTTCCCCAAGCGGTGAATAAAAAATTATGTCAAAATTATTCTACTTGAACCTCCATTGGGAAATCGAAACTTCTACCCTCGGAAGAAATTTCATAGCTATACAGATCCTACTAAATACGATCAGTTGCTGAGAAATATTAAAATATTTTTAGAGTAGGAATAATATTTTATTTTTATGTGGTAATAATTTTCTGAAGAGAAGTATTTTCCTAAAAAGAAATTGAAACCCTGGTAGAAAGCCCGAGCTTAAAACCGATCCGTCTTTTCCGAGGACATTTTCGCAAAAAGACAAGTAGTAATTGAGGTGCCTTAGAGGCACCTCTTTAGTCATCCTAACACGATCTAACAAACCGCCGAAAAGCCATTCTGAAAAAAAGAGCAGTTCTCTGACGACAAAGGACCTTCTGGCCTCTTTCCTGAGATTCTCAAAGAGAGAGGCTTTAAAAAAGGTTAAAATAAAATAAAAAGAAGTGAGTCCTCTTTCACAGATTCACGCAAGGATATCGATTTACTAGAAGTCTTCGCCTTTATCGTTTCCTGCATCGAATGCCTCGTAAAGCCTGCTACTACTCAAATTCAAACCCGAGAGTAGGTGGAAATGGAGGAAAACGGGAGATAAAAAAGAAAAAGTCGATCTTCCATCATGCTTAAATGTCTATGCAACTGTTATACGATACTGCGTGCATTAGGAAACTTATTTCACTGCCACCTTCCTGAAACGTATATAGAAAAAAAAACTCTGCAGGTTATATAGAAAGTTTCCCCTCGATTCCCTGGATCCTCAGGGAATCGTCAGGAAAGTTAGGAACTTGGGGTGGTTTCATTTTCTTGGTTCTATCTCAGTGTAGTTTAGAACTTAGTGTTAGGCCTCTATCCTCCTTTATCCCATAAGAGATTTCCTCTTCGTTATGGGATTAACTACTTTTCCTATCTCAATATTCTAACCGTTTGCCTTATTGAGGGAAAATTAAGCTGGGCTTAGAAGTTTAGAAATGATGTTTTGAAGAGCATAAAACTGTCTTTGATATAGCTCATGGTTTATATAAATTTTATCTCTAAAAGGGGGAAAATATTCTTTAAGATAAAAAAGAGATGAAAATATTTAATACTCGATACAATTTCATGTTGGTAGTTAAACGGATTAAAATCGAACTTCAAAGTTGTGTTTGAATTGTGATTCTACAATTATTTAGAGTAGCATTTCGCAGCTCTCTTGACAGCCACAAGGGGGGAAGAGAGAATTCGAAACAGATTATTGCACTGCTGTGCTTAAAACTACGAGCCTTTGACGTTCGCTGTACAGCAAATCGTATTTTCGTCGGCACGTCAAGGGCCTCTCGAGGCTTGATCTGAGAAGCAAACATTACGTTCCTTGAAAAGAAATTCTAGAAGGCGTCTCAGATCTGATAATGTAAAAAAAATTGATTTACATATAATGATTACAAAGCACAGTATTTTACTTAAACTAGCAAACCAACACACGCGATTATTTTGCTTTAATTCTTACAACTTCAAGTCATTCAAAAGTCATTCATCTTTTAGGGATTTTTTATTGAAAAATTATCCCTAATCTTCTCTGCCTGTTTGCAATTTTTGGGACTAATATTTCGGGGTCGATCACTTTGTTATATAATCCCAATTCGTATGTGCTTCAATTGACCCTTGTGAAGGTCTGCCTCCGTTTTGGTATTCGCTTTATCTTTTGAGGGTCTCCAGGGTGAAATTGGCTTTGTTCTCCCTCACCTCAGGGGATACTTTCTGTAAACGAAGCTTCGTGCAGCCTGGATCGAGCAATTTTTCGAGAAAAGCTCGATACTGCAGGGTGGCCGTGGTTGATTTTGTCACCCGGAGTACGCTTGTAGTTCGGATTCACGAGTTACACAAAAGGGCAGTGAAGGGAGGGCAACCATGGATAGGGTGGCAGCCCTTCCACCCAATCCGTGTATCGTCGTACAATCCCACAGACAATCCTCGACTTAGTGCTTGTTTCAACAAGGGATTACCACCAACGCGCACGCCACGATATCCTACAGTTCCAACACCTCCCTTTCTCGAAACAAACATTTAAATTGCCAAGATTAGAACATCTTTGCTGTTGTTCTCAGACAAAGCTTCGTTATATTTACACTAAAGTTAATTTTTACTTACAATATGTTAGTAAATTTCCTTTCCATTCAATAATTATACTACACAAAATAAAACTGAGGAACTTCAAAATCTTTTTGTATGGACTGTTTTTTTTATCTCATCCTCTAATATTTACGTCTGATATTTAGACTTCGATTTATCCAACTTTCATCTCTTGAATACGATATTTATGTACTCATTTTTAAAGTTATTTATGTATACATATAACACTTTTTATATTGATTGAATTTGATAAAACTCTGTTGGGTGTGTAATTAATTTTTGTTTAGATTTTCAAATTGTCTTTCCTCCTCTTTCACAAAAAAGCTCTTGAAAGAGAACACCATCAAAATTTTTGTTCTGTTTTTTTATAATCATCTTACTTTCGAGATCGTAAAAAATACTCATAACAAGCGAGTTTCACGTAAACATAGAAGTTTGCTAAGGTGTAGGCATTCGTAGGTAACCTGCATCGATCCACTTGACCTGACGTCGCCCCTTATGTCTTATGTGTACTGTGTAGACGCCCGACGATATGCCAGCTTCCCCTCGACAAAATTTACTTGTATCTTTTTTTACCAACTTACTTTATTCCAAAAAAAATTGTGTCACCTTAATTAATTTAATTGAGCCCTTCACAAACCTTAATCAAGAAACCAAATTGATCATGTTTTTTAATATCTAGTAATATTAAAAGCTTTTTTTATGTTATATTAGAAATAATCATTATTAATCTACTGAAATCGTTTTTGATGTCAAACTTCCGGACTCTTTAATATCGTTTTATCGTAGGCTTTTAGAGTTTGAACTTTCGCCAATATTCGACGTGCAGGCAGTCGTTGTTCTTTTCCAAGGACGAAGGGTCTGTCGAGCATGGATAGAATTAAAGGTTAATCCCGTGGGGTATACCTAACCTCGTGACAGGGGTGGCTTTCACCTCTTTCCATTCTACGTTGTCTCCTCTACACGAGAACAGGTTTTGTTTTTCGGTTTAGACGCCGAAGACACTATAAATATTTGCCTTCTTAAGTGCCACTGGAATAAAAGGAGTAATTCCCCCGGGAACTCAATTTTTCAAGGCAGAAGAGCTGACTTTATTCTTCAAAAGAATTACTGAAGCATTTTTAAAATTGTCTCCTTTTGTTATATTAAATTTAGAATGAAATTTATCATTTTTAATCAAACTTTGACAACAGTTATAACAGTTATAACAACAATAAAAGTTTGGTACATTCAACTTGAGAAACTCTAAATCTGCAGCACAAAACGATACCCAACTGAAAGATTCAAACTTGGAAGCTTTGCTGCAGATCTGACTGAGCGAGACACTTGAGACAAGGCCGAAAGCTTCGCTGTTGAGGATAAGCGAGTGAGGTACAAGGTGTAAAGGTGTCCTTGCTGATGATACGAGGTGCGCAGAATCCTGGTTAACGATTGTAGGAGCAGGGCACCGAATGTACAGGTGAGGTGAACCCGCGATCTAGGTCACCACGACCTCGTACCAAAAGCCGGACCTACTACAGGATACAACCAACCTAAAGGGACGTTCGATTAATATCGATCCAAAATAACTTCCCCCATTTTTACTTTGCTCGTTACGTAATTTCCAGTAAAATCGTCAATATATTCTCAAATTGCATTTGCTTCGGAATTCTAATCGTTTCCCAGGAAAAAATTTCCAGAGACAATTTCCACAGCGAAAAAATGATTCGAGTGTAAAGGCAAGAATAGCACCAAATAGCCCCCTCAACATTTTTTTACGACTCTAGACAATGATCGATTTTAGACAAGGCAATAAAGAAGTTACTTAGTTGAGACATTATCTTTTCTTTAATTACCACACGCTATACTGAAATTAGAGTTTATAGAAAGAAAATAATTAATTTCATCGCAGATAAATGTTATGATTAATAATGTAAGTACTTGAATAAAAAAGTACTTATAGAGATAACGTCATTCTCTATTTACCTTTCAGTGAGTAAATTGTGATGAGTTTGCAGGGAAATAAAAATGACATGTGTGACTCGAGCAATTTTATCTGCTACCAGTTTTCAGGTTTACGAGTTTATCTCTGAACGTTTTCTATATGTAAAAGATTTATTTTCCGATAACAAATGTATAGTGTGTCACACTTCGGGAAATTAGAATATACTGTGCAAAAATTGTGAAGGGGAATTTACTCTGAAACTATCACCTTAGAAATTTATAGATATAATTTTCAACTTTATACAAGTTTACTGATGTTCCAAAGAAAGCTTGAAACTTGCAATTTGTGGTCATTTCATCTTGAATTCTACAATTTAACATTCTAGATACTTCAAAGCTTGCGATTTTAAATTGGAAATACTCCAGGGCATTTCAAATATTTTTCTTTTTAGTAAAACTTTCATTTAAAAAGTTAAAGTACCAAAGTTTCAGATTCGAATTCGAGCTTATGCTCGAAATCGATTTGTTCAACTGAACACTTGTAACCAATTCAAAGTCGTTCATAGTTCCGAATTTTTAATATAAAGAATATCAATCTCTACCAAGAAGAAATTAAAGAGTAATTTTAACTTTAATTCGCATAAAAGAAATGTCTCTGGGGTTTCTTTCCATGCATTAAATTTTTCAGGGTGCCTACTAACCGGAAAAATTCTATAAACTGGGTGAATATGTAATCGGGAATTGAAATAAATCCGGGATACAAAGTCGAATCCGAATTCGTATTTAATTTTTTTTTTAAATTACACGTAGGATAACATTAAATGCACTTCATTTGTGCTTCTATTAAAAGAGGATTTAAATTTTTCAACCGAGAGAAATCAGGAGAAATCGGGAATTTAGTGAGCGAAAATTAGAAGACACTCTGAATCCGTGTTATGGAATTTCATAACAGTTTCCCTTGTATATTATTTAGTGGTATAGTGATCCTTCAAGAAAGTGGGATCGAAAATTTCACCGTTTCGATGTCAGGTCGCAACCGCGAGAGATTAATTAAGCGTAGTTCAATCTGCAAGGAACCCCCGTAGCCTTAGAAGATTTGAAATTAATTCTGATTCTGTTCCTCCTTCGGAAACCCTCCTTCTCTTCCCATGTATAATCATGTCGTTAATACTGGGAACCTTAAACTCGTCTCTCTGACTTGAAATTGTTAGAAACTGGTACCTTCGTGACAGCGAAACTAACTTTAGATCGAGAAGTTTTTTTTTTAATTGCAGAAAGTTACCTTAACAGGATATCTACTAAATATAAGGAGTTGAAAATAATTCACGCGATTTCAAGAGATTCAAGATTTCAATAATTCACAAGATTTTCCGCATCAAAAATAAAATTAAGGACAATTCCCAGATTTTCCCTGATTTGTTTCAATTCCTGGACAATTCCCGGATTTCTTTCCCGTGTGGAAAATTTGGTCCGGCGCTAGCCAGTCCACGGTCGGGGAGCCTTAGAAGCAGAAATATCAATTTAATCGAAAACCGTGTAATAAAAATAGCAACTAGTACCTAAAGAAGTTAGCATAACCTAAACATCTTAAAAATTTTTCTTACCTCTATACTCAGTAGATATACTGACGTTTATAGCACTAACGTTAGTAAACACTAGTAAACGTTAGTAAATTCACTAGGTTAAAGAAATTTACATTTAAACATTAATAAATAACTCACCGAGAGCTAAAGACGCCAGTTGAAACACCGATCGAAGCGTGGACTTGTGGAGTGAAAGAATTTGACTATGAAGTATGATCACATGATCCAGTGCATCTTACTGATCATATTTCGCTGGAATGTTTGAAATTCTAAAAATGCTATTTTCATTATTGCTCACCGAGAGCTAAAGACGCCAGATGAAACCTGAAACACCGTTCGAAATGTGGACTTGTGGAGTAAAAGAATTTGACTATGATCACATGATCCAGTGCACCTTACTGATCATATTTCGCTGGAATATTTGAAATTCTAAAAATGCTATTTTAATTATTGCCAATAAATATTTGAATTTTAACAGATAAAAATATTAGTTCGATCATTAGTTAAAATTGCATTCAAAAATATTTTTTTTTTAATGTAAAATGAGAAGTAATATTTTTTACAATATACGGCAAATCATAAAATCGGACCAAATTCCAATGCGAAATTATCGAACAATAGAATTTACGACAACATTTCGTGAATGCGAAATAATATTAAATTTCTTTATAATTATTATGACACTAAATAAAAATATATCTGACTTGCCCCCGACCATTTCCCGATTGGGCTATTTCCACACGGGTTAAATTCCCACACATATTTATAATTTCGAAAAATCCAAAGTTTTGAATTTTGTAGAGATTTGGGAGGCATTTTCGATTGTTCTACGATTTTTTTCTACGCTTTGTTATAGATTTTTTTCAATCCTCAAGTGAAAAAGACTAATGCGAGATGGATGGCATCAACAGAATGGAAAATCGTATTACGACGATCTAAATTGCGCAAGTAACACGCAACCTCACGCTTCACAGCTCGCGAATGCAGCATAAACGCAAATCGGTTCGCGAAACTGTAGGACGTTCAAAGCGGACAGTACTTAATCCGGCGGAAAGAATCGGTTACTTTGAATGTACCCCTGCCTGGGAAACTATTGTTCAGTTGCAACATTATATGACTCCTTCTCATCACGTGTATTAGCAGTATATAAACGCCGAGTCTTGTATTACATGGCATGCAAGAGATTCGAATTCATAGGGAGAAGCTAATTTGTACCTGCCAGATAATCATCGTTTACATCTCACGTTTTCATTTGATGTCTTCGACACGACCAATCGACAATTTTCAATGTAGAATTTCAGATTCAAAGGAACGTTTCTAAATTTTCTTATTTTCATTTATTCTAATAAAAGAGACAATAATTTCCTACTATTTTAAAAAAATCGTAATATCGAAATTAGGTATATTCATGTGTAAATGTCTGGATGAATTAGTAAAATTTTAATTTTGTAATAAAGTCAAGTCTCACATGATGTTTATGCTAACGTTTCTCACGTACTATAATGCAAATTGCCCTTTGCGTCTCAGAAGGAATCACGTGTCCAGCTTGTTTTACTCTTATTTCATCACAAAAAGTATTGCAGAAACAAATGAAATCGCAAGATCCCTTGACTCAGAAGTAATAACATTTTTTTTTCAGAGTAGGATCTCATCTCTTATTTTTCATCTCGGGAAACAATGTAATCACATTTATGAGACTAAAAAAACTCTCTAGTTATTAGAAAGAAAAGTTATTATTTATTACAATTGAGTAATTTGACAAGACTTCGATCGTGTTAATAAAATTTTTAACTATTTTGATTGAAATACTGACAATCATTTAAAGTGAAACCTCTTGTCTTGGGAAATGCTCTCGAGTGATGAAAAATACGATTCGATTTTCAATTGGAAGTGCAGCGTTGAACTGGTTTATGGCGAGTTTGTGGCTGTCAATAAGTATAGGTGCTGCAAATGTACTTGAGCTGTTTAACGAGCCCCAGGTAGAATTACGAGAAGATTCACTTATAAGGTGTGTGAGGTAATATCTGACGCAAGAACGTAATATCTTAATGCATCAGATAATGATCCCATATTCACGCCGTTATTGGACTTTTGCACGTAATAACTCGATCAACTGTAAATTTCCATGAATTTTTCCAATCAAATAAACCATTTCTTCTATTTTACAATGAAAACAAAATATAGCATCGACCGTCGACCGCATAATGTTTCAACTTAAAAATCATGTGAAAACCAAAGCGTAATTTTGATTTAAATTATCATGACATGAGATGATAAGCAGGACGAATAATATTACAGTATTTAATATTTGATATTCAATTAAAAGTTCCTTTTGTTAAAAAGGTATAACTGCATATTCATGAATGAAAATTCTCTAGAGAGGGACAGAGATTCCACTTGCCTGTGTTTCGTAATCAAGAGGACAAGTTGAAATACGTGGACACAGTGGAATTGGATACGTAGTTGGGTACTTGCAGAGAGCACTGGCATTATTAATTATTACGTGAGGGTGGAACAAGCAGGGCGGCAGATCGTGTAGGATAATCGAATAATTTGACGAGGATTTGGTTACCATGGAACGAGGGATATGTTTGTTTTCTTTCCATCGAATGACAGATGACGGTGACGACGTTAAATTCGTTCAAGCCTCCTAAACCCAAAATCAAATTCATATTCTCTAGAGATGAAATTTGCCTTATTTGCCCGATCGATTCATTAGCTTTAACAAATGGTCTCAATCTAGAAACAATGTGTTTTCTAGACTATGCAAGTTATTCAGAAATAAAATACATATGAAAAAGAGTCAGCGTCTAATAAATGTAACCATTAAATGGAAGGAAGTACCCATCATGATTTTCAGACATTTGGGACATGTTATGAATATAAAAAAATCAATTTAGGTATTGGAATTAAGGAGTTCCGATGAAAATCAGCAACCCTTACAGTTCCTTCGCGCAACGGGAGACATCAACCCCATTCGTCGAAGTTATCAGGGTGTTAAGTTACGGAGATTTCAACAGAGGTTTGAACAGTGAACACGATGCCAGAATCTATTCAGGTCTCTCTCTATTTCTCTCTTACTTTTAGCGCAAACGCAGCCTTATCGACCCCACGTATACATATATACAAATACAAATATGTACGCAAATACGGCCACTCGTTTTTGTTACTTTTTGTTGTTGTTTGGGTAGATACTGTTATTTTACTGTTGTATAGTGAAACGATTATATAGTGATGCGGTGACCGAGAGTTGTTTTACTCTCCACTTCGCATGGCTCGCTCGAGTTATGGAAGCTCGACCCCGACGAGTTTCCACTAGGGCTAATGAAGTATCACATTAACCGGAAACGTGACACCACACGCACCACCGGGTTCCAACACTCAACAAAGCTAAATTTTCTATCATTTCCCTCAATTTTAATTCTGTTTTTAAATTTAATTAATTTTTTGATTGCGTATAAGAAAAGACTGTTCGAAAGAAATAAATGTCAATCCTCTGAATGTCAAGGTTGATTGGATAATAAATGTCACAATAATAATTGATATAGTCATATGAATGTAATACAAAACGTAATACAAGTCTTGTATAACGAAAGATTCATTCAGAATGATGTTTATGTAAACCTTATATGAATATTCATGCAAAGGTATACACATGTAAGTCCTTTAGAGTTTAGAGTGACCCAGATCGATCATTTTAATGAACAGAAAAGCCTAGGTATTGTAGTGTCATCACCGACTAACTGCATTTGAAATCTCTCTCTTTCTCTCTCTCTCTCTCTATATATATATATATTTATATATATATATATTTATATAGGTGTTCTTCTCATCTTATGTTGAATGACTCCCTCGAGTGTCATCCTTTATGAGCCATTACTCGCGTGCGTAACGAAACCAACACTAATACTCTAGCGTCGTGTTTGCAACCTCTAAGTCTTTAAATGGAGTCTATAAATATCAGGGAAATTGCAAAATTACTCAGAACTTAAACTCAGTTTATAGAGTTCTGATTCTGTCAATGGCATATGTACTTTAATAATTTCCCTAAAACTATTGAAAGATTGAAATTTTCTTTCTGGCTTGAACATTAGTTCTCTTTTGTATAAGAACGCATGGAACGCATGGAACACTAAAGATATTCTCAGTTGATTGCTTATTTACACATCATCTTCAGATCATAAATCGTATCGAGAGAGGTAAGAAAAAGCAAAAAAGGAGCCTTTAACTATAATTTCATAAGTGGAGATATAAAGCCTTTTTGCCTAATGCATAATGCAAAAGATATTTCTTAGAATATAAATACTGCAACAACCCCTGAAGTTGTTTTAGGTCTTAGAATTCCCTTTAAAATTGAGTACTAGCTTCAAATTCTTTTGAATCTCAGTGATTTAAAATTGAATCCCTTTCAAATTCAAGTTCTGTGAAACATTGAAAATAGGTTCTTTTCAGGACTCACTTCCAAGTAAATAATTATATTTTCTATATAAATATAAGATATAACTTGTATATTGAGCGACCTTTAGGTGAATTATATAATACTATACAAGTATCTCGTAAAAAGCTTTCTTTGAAAGTGAAAACCACATTGTGGATTATTCAAATATCTATGGGAGAAAGCAAGGTTACAATTATCCACTTTTGTCACGATCATGCTGAGCATAAACGTGACTATTTATTTCTATCCCTCTTATCTGAATCGCTTAGTCGCAAATATTTTCCATCGCAATACTGAATACTAAATCAGCCAATCAATTCAAATATTTACTTTCAAAATTTAAAATATTTCAATCTATCAATCCAAATAAAATTTTAATGGAAAATGTATATCTGTTCTAAATTTCCTAATAAATATATACAGTTTTAATATAAATAGAAGAGAGTTCGTAATTCGTTTTGAGTTTGCTGGGAAATTAAAGAGCGGCGCGATCGCTCTTTCATCGCCTAATCCGTATTTAATGACACGTCGCGACTCGCGTAATCCGTTGCATGAAGGCGGATAATTTGATAAAAAAAAATATAAAATCTAATGCCCTGACAACATGTCATCGCGAAAGAGAAATTACCGCCAAATATGCCTTTCTCCCAAAAAATGGAATTTTTAATTTTTGACCATTTAGTCTGAATTGAAAAAGAATAAATAACCAATTTATTCCCCTGGATAAGTAGAAAATCCATTCTTATCAAATGTCTATTATTATCAATTTTCATGATCGAATCTCTTAATTTAAAAGAATTTCATTTTTATCATTATTCTAGGCGACATCTTGGTGGCTGAACGACATGTACCTATCAGTACCACTTGCTCTTCCAATTAACAGCAATCCTGGCTTGGCAGCACGACCGAAAAAGTTTACCAACCAACGCGAAGCGGCTATTTTTCTTGCTCGTTTTCTAACGGAACTTCTTAATTATCAGGAACTGCTGAACAGGTGAATCATTTTCTATATATTCTTTTCTTTTGTTTTTCCCTCAGAAACTCAATTATGGGTTTTAAATTCGTTTTAGAATGACGCCTCGGAGAATTTGACCAGGAGAATATAATCGTATATTCAGAAGAACGGAATTCTAAATTAACTTTTAAGGAAAGAAAGATTTCAGTGAATATCGGAAAATTAATTATTCTGTCATTTTGAAATTAGAGTTTGCTGGACTCTCGTATTTCAATTGTTCATAAAAAATTCAAGCTGGATTTCTTTCAAATTAAAGTTGGGATAATTTGTTTTTAGTTAATCTATAGTTTTTTTTCCACGACTGTATTTATGTCTCTCAAAACTTAATGACGATTTCATAGAAAAATTTGATCGTAGCACCATAAGTGAGGAAGTCTCGACTTAAAGGGACTTATTATTGGATTTAGTGGCGGGAGGACAAAAAGAAGCCACATTGAAATCAATTTGCAACCCGCTGCCTTGAGGAAAAGGAAATCCGGGTTGAAGGATCCATAGAAAGCGAGCATAAAGGCAATAGTTCCGTAGAGACTCAAAGCGCTCGGTATCCGGTATTCTCAAATCACAAGATGAGCTTCTTTCTTTTGAGATTTTACTCAATTTCGAGATTTTGAATACTTAATGATGACTTCTTTCATTGGAATATTCATTTAGAGACAAGAAAATATCGAAACATTAATCCTGATGAGAATTTGTTCAAAGATTTCAATTAAAACTTCCCTAGGC
>JAUEJJ010000017.1:7712034-7733734 GCA_032164275.1 Synergus coniferae | reverse complement strand
GCTCATGGCACTGATTGGTTGCTATTGGCGCGCAGTTTAAAATTTTAAAACGCAATACGCATCGGTCAGTATATATGATAGGGGATTTGTTGCCGTTACAGACATGGAATTTTGTTGCCGTAAAAGAGATCCTCTTGGAATAACTTGTTGCTCTAATAGAGATTTGAGTGTATTTAGTTATGACCATTAATTTGAAAAATTCTACAATAAATATTCCAGATTGACTTGGTAGAGAAAAACCTTTGTTTTTGGAATCCTAATCAATTCTCCCCTGGAAAGATTTCAGTTTCACGCCTTGATAAATATAGTTTATAGTTCTCAATGTATATAATTCACATTTTCGTTTCATAGTTTTATGTTGTATAATAGATTTATGTTTAATAAGCATGTCTTTAATCCTTATTATTTAAATACATTTTATGCTTACACTCCATCAATATTTTACCATTTATTTATGTCTTGCCCCATCATTAGTTAGCCTTAATATAAATTATACTTTTCAGTTAATCATTAAAAGCTAGAAACAAATCATAAAAGATTATTAACTTTGACTCAAAAATGTGTAATTATTTCGAAATTATTAATTTGAATTTTTTTTTTTAATTTGACAGTTTTTGGAAAAAAGTTCTGTTTGTTTAGAGTGTGTATCAGTGAGTATCAACTGAAGAAGAAAAGTAAAAAAAAAAGAAAAAAAAAGCAAGAGATGATTGGCAACCCTCGAAAAGGCAATCAATTAGGTTAGCCTACCTCGTTGTCCCTTTCTCCATCGAGTGTTTACAAAATCCTCGAAAAAGAAGTGCATACAGTCGCTTCCGGCCACTGTTGAACACTCCAGAGAATTTTCATTTGTTTTCTTCCTTCATCCCCATCGTTTTCCTGATTCTTGATTCTGCAGATTCTCTCAGAGGTCGTTGCTTTCTCAATTACCGACTTGTTATTTCAGTCGCTCCGTTCTTTTCCAGTTTACTCGTCCTTTCATTTCAAAACAATATCTCCAACAAACGTTTAGAGTCGGAAAATTCTCCATCAGAAACACTAAAACAGAGAAGAAGAATTCAATTAGATTATTATTTTTTCTTTAAAAAGCAAACAAATACTTTCAGTTAGAAAACATCAGTATTAGTTTTCTCTTAAATTCAACAAGAGATTTTGAAGAAATAGGAAATTACAATTTTTGATTTCGCTAAATTCCACTTCTTTATTTTTAATTCCTCTATTTTTTAATTTATGAAAATAAATCGATGAAAGTAAAAGTAAAAGCTTTGTAAAGCCTCCATAAATTTTGCGAATTACAGGTGACCAGAATAATAATACTTCCAAGAAAAACAAGATTTTAATACTGAAATTTCTTCTTTCTTAGGAGCAAAAAATTAAGGAATTATTCGACCTCGCTATGCAACGACAAGTGAAAGAGATGTCAGATAATATAAATGGGCACGGAATAGATAATCACTTAATGGGTCTTCGATATGCTGCCACGGAAGCTGGAGAAGAAATTCCAGATATTTTCACAGATGACGCTTTCAAACTTGTCAATCATTTCGCCCTTTCGACGTCGCAGGTGAGTTTAAATGGATTTTATTATAATTCAAAAAGAAGTTTGCTACAAAATTTTAACACTTTGAAGTCTTATTTAGTAAAATAAATTTATTTCTATTGAAATTGAATTTTAAATTAATTTAATGAAGATAACAACGAAAAATGACGTGGTTGCTGGATATGGACCAGTAGTTCCGGATGGTTACGGATGCGCCTATAATTTACGAAAAAACGGCTTTATATTTTCCATTTCGGCTTTTCACAGTGATGGAAGAACGAATGCAACGCGTTTTGCACAAGCTCTTGAACGGAGCCTGCAGGACATAGCTTCAATGTTAAAAAATAGTACACAATGATAGCTTGCGAATTAATTTATGAAAGGAAAAACATCAGACCACGTTTCCCCTTAAGAAAAATTTCCTAAAATAATTACCCTTTAAAATGACTAAAATTCACAAAGAAATAAAAAAATATGGAGAACAAGAAGTCAATATATTTATATATTGTTTAAAGTAAAACATATCAGGATAGAAGATTGATTTCTTCAAACGAAATCTATCTTCTATTATTCAAATTCATTCAATTAGTAAGTTTACTTTAAACTTTTAAAAATGATTTATTTAAACAGATAGAGAATTCCAAAACTATACTGCAAATTGAAACCGTATTTGCCTTCTCAGATTTAATTTTTAAAAAACTCTTTCAAACATTTTAATGACGTTGGAAATTTTTTCTTATAGAAAATTAAAAGCCAGTGCACACGATTAAATGAAAGTAGACGATAAGGAGAAAACAATGGTTCTATGTGCAACTATATCTATGCTTTTAAAAATAGAAAATTTATTATATATGGAAACCGAAACAGCGATGAGTAAATTATGAATAGATTATAATAACTTATTGTAAATAGAGTCGGAAGCGATTGTCAGATTGTCAATTAAAATTTCTCTAGTTTATAATATTATTTACTATTTAATTCTTGATAACAGTAACATTTTGCTTGCTAAAAATGGAGTTGAATGCTTAAATTTTGATCCAAACATATTATTTTTTAAATAAAAAATTTATTAAAAAAATGCGGTTTAATAAAAATTGCTTCTGAAAAAATAAAGAGAGAGTTAATCACATTTTACTCATCGCTGATTGAAAGAGAATCGCACTTGTTTTCTGTCTCGTCATTAGATGAGAATTAAGTTAAATCTCGTGTTAATCGAAAAAGTAATTATGATAAGTAACTAGACTCGTTAACAAATGAAAGTATTTATCGAACCTCCGATTAGGTAAAAGCATTGATTATGATATTATAAATTATATTATAATATGTATATGTATAGTATAAGAGAATGTTACTCTTTAGAAGAGAATAGAAGAATTTGTGTACACGCACTTGTTAGATCATATAGCTGATTTCGTCGTTCGTATATTGGAAAATTAATTGAAAAAATGAATAAAAGATTATTTAAAAGAATATACATTCATATACATTCAGTTTTTTTTTAAGACGACGAGCATCTTTTTGAATAAAAAAGCATTGCTTTCGAGGAATTTACTTTTTACAACTTATCAATTTTTCAAATTTTTTTGTTGAATAAAAAAAAAGTATGTAGTTTAAGTTGGCTTTTATCGAGGCAATTTTATTATTAAAAGTGAAAAATTGATTTGTTGGTGTATTAAGTATAATTCCAAAATCCAAAGCAAAGTCTTTTTTGTATTGTAAGTGTAAAGAGTGTGTAATCTATGGATAAGTAGATAATAAGCTTGGCAATATACAAATTTAAGTGAACATAAATCTAAACAACTTTCAGGGTCGAATCTGTTTGGAAATTAAAATAAAGAGAAATGTAAAATTTTGAATTGCAAAAGTGTACAATAAATTGTAAATGTAGACGGTTATGCCGCAAGTTCATGAATGAAGAAGTCAAGGATAAAATCATACTAGAAATTCAAGAATATAATTTTATAATAAATTCAAGAGCAAAATTCAGATTAAAATGCAGAGGTTTGTCAGATTTTAAATTACGTTAATGTTTAATAAACTTGAGAATGCACTTGACAATAAATTCACGGAAAGAATTCCAATTATAGTAAAAAGTGCTATCAGATCTGCAAAGAGAAAATTTTAAGAGATAATTTTTTTGTCTTTTTTGGAAATTGTTGAGATTTATGGTCATATTATAAATATCATAATCAGCGACGCGACTGAGTCGATTGTAGGACATAAGTCGCTGTATGTAGTAGAAAATTTTGTAGCTGCATCAATCGCAATATAGTTGTAGCATCTAGTCTATTTGCAATGTCTTTCAGATCATAAATCAGTCCCTGGAGTTAATTTGTAATTGAATTTAAAAATTTCAAGATTGTCCAGCAGTTAAAATTAATTATCTCACCCTAAAAAAATGCACAAACTGTTCTTTCAATTTGACATTGCTGGAAATTGTGAAATATGTATATTTTAATCACAAGAATACTGAGAAGAATAAGTAAAATAATTAATTTATCTTTTGCTTTTAAAATGAACAACTTTTCGAATTAAAGTTTAATTAAACTTAAATTTGAATTAAAATAAATAATTCTTCTTCTCAGTAAAGAATTCTCCAGGAATTGTAGAGGTCTTGTGTGTCACATTTTAAAAGTGGCCAGTTGCTCGACTTGGCGCCCGCACAGTAAACTCTTGTCCAATTCTTAGGTAGATTGACGCAGACACTCTTTCATGTCTAGAGTCGTCGATGATAGCTCTATCAATCAATCAATCGCGCTGTCCCTCCGTAAACTACATAAATTACTATTAGACTCTAGAAAATAGAAGAAAAAGAAATGTAACTCACCATCATTTGGAGTGAAGTCACCAAATTCTGAAAATTTCTCCGGTAATCAAGTACTTTTATTAAGTTAACGAGTTCCAGTCCGAAGCGTTTCCTCCGGGTTTGGAACTTCTTTTTCAGTTTCAAAATTACCTAGAAAAATTAAAATTAAATCAAATTCGAGGACAAAAATCGAAATAATTATATAAACATACTCACAAAATGTAATTTTACTCTATTTGATGACAGTCTCACTAAATACATATATCTCAACGAATCCTAGATTTTAGAAAACTAGTTTTATGTCCTATTATAGCTGAAAAGATTAATTCTAATTCTAATTTCAACTATTGCTACCAGACTTGCTCTCGAGTAAGTAAACAAAATAGATATAAAAATTGATATTTTACGATGTATTTCCGACTTTGTTAAGTTTGCTAATAATTAATTTACGAGATTTCCAGATGATTATATAATTGTACGTTTTTCCTATGAAGATTATTTAAAAAGCGCGGAATGTGCCTCTTCGTTCTTGTTAAAAACAGAGAGATATTTAAATTAGAGAATGTACAGAACTACGAAAAACCTGAGCGTGAAAAATTCGAGTAATGAACATAAAGTAGATCTAAACTCGAAGTTACAGAAAATTATGAGCTTGTAGGGAATTTCAAGCTTTCAACGAATTTTTTCACTAAACATAAAATCTTATTCATTAAAAAATCTTTTTCATGAAAATTTTTCACGCTTAATTCTAAGAGCCAAAAAGATTACCTAGTAATTTAAGTCTTAGATAATAAAATAGTGCAGATTCATACATATCGCGAGATTTGTGATCGCACTTATGCGGCTAAGAATATTAAGCACATATCAGGCGAAAGCCAAAATATTGAAAGTAATCGAAATGTAAGTGATAGTTTGCAGAGAAGTGTGAATTTCAGAGTGTAAAACTTGCTTCGCCCACACGAATTTCTAAGAGTATTTTATGCGCCAGGTGGCTTCAAAATTTATAAGTTCATCTAAAAAACAAATATTGATATAGCGACACAATATTAAATAGAAAACAATATTTGTAAATGTATCTACTGCCTCGTACATAATCGCATCGCGTATATGTAAATGTCGCCTAGTGTAAATCGACGAAGCAAACTCGACTTTCTATTTCTACGGAAAGCATACAAAACACACGTACAACAACTTACCTAATTGTAAGTTAACAAAAATACGCTAAATGTATGTTTCGTTGTGCATAAATAAAGTCTGTTACGACAGTTCGACTTTTCATTTTTATTGAAAATACTGGGCACGAATACAATGCCCACCTTCATGATAAAATATGTATTCCTATTTTTCTATACCTATTTTCAATTCCTCATATTGATCACAATAAGTAGACACCATTTAAACACTTTTCGTATTGAAAGAGCGATCTAGAAATCACATTGATTACATTTTACAAGAACTACATAGAGGTGCTTCTATCACAATAACCTATCACTAGCTACATTTTTGACAGAACATGACGCGTTCTTTGTGAACTGAAAATTAACTTAATTATTGTACACAGAGATATTTAAAATTCAGTCTATCACAAATATTGATCGTTGATTTCTAAAAACAACATGTATTTAAAAATAAAATCTGTTTCTACTAAAGCACACTTTACCCTCGACCCTCGACTTTATCTAGTAAAAAAATACCTAGTGCTAAAAGAATAAAAATTTCCTGATCGGAGATTTAAAATTATCACATAAAATTATTCTAAGTCTTGAACTTAGAGATTTATTTAAGTAGGAATTTGGTTTCCTATCGAGAGGATAAATCTGCATTTACGTCCTCGTAAACTCGTGCGAATGTATGAGAGAGAAGAGAATTGGCGGTAGGTCTCTTTTTCGCATCGTGTTGTAAACATCTGTTTATTAAGTCTATTCCTTCTTGGGAAAGATGTTTTGGAGGTGAAGGACTTTCCCCCATTCCAACCTATAAGTAAATCCATAATATAACATGAAATATCGGTTCACGCTGATATCACGTTGTCGCGAATGATTACACATTTAAAAAACGTACCTTGAACATAATCTGATAATTCGAATCGAATTCAGACCAGGGTCTGCGTCCACTTGCCATTTCCACAATGCAGCAGCCAACTGACCAAATATCTGCAGCCCTTCCATGACCACTGCTCTCGTTTTTCATAAAAATTTCTGGTGCCATATAAGCTTGGGTACCAACGAAACCTTGTAGTTCGCCCGGCATTGTCGTGTGAGCTTTAATTTGAACTGCAGACCCAAAATCTCCAAGTTTCAAGCAGTTGCCCTCGTTAGTTAAAAATATATTGGCAGCTGTATAAAAGAGATTTTATTAACTGAAAACTGGCTTTTTAAGTTTAGAGCATATTTAATTATTTAGAAAGATAAAATCGAAGAATTACTTTTTATATCTCGATGGACAATTCCATGCGAGTGGAGGACTGTAACGGCAAGTAGCATTTGGTGTGTGTATTTTCTCACTAAAGGTTCTGGCAAACCGTTTCCGTTTCCAGCAACTAAACTTTCAAGGGTGCCTTCTGCACAAAATTCCATAAATATCAGCATTTCTTCCTAGAATAATAAAACAAAGCATTTAAATAAATATAAGGATAAGAAGATATAATATTATAGAAAACTCTAAAATATCTTTACTTTAAGGATTTAAAAAATGATTGGAAACCTACCCTGTGAACTTCTAGTCCATAATAATGAACTAAATGTTGATGTTGAATCCCTTCGAAAATCTGAAGCTCTTCTGCAACTTTTTTTATTGCTCTGTGGTCGCCAGGTTGAAGCTGAACTTCTTTCATAGCCAAAAGCTCTCCAGTTTGGTTGTTAACTACTGTGTAGACTTTTCCAAAACGACCTTGTCCTAATGAAATTTAAATGAACTTTAGTAGATTTAAAACAATATATTTGGC
Source organism: Synergus coniferae (assembly GCA_032164275.1). NCBI lineage: Eukaryota > Metazoa > Arthropoda > Insecta > Hymenoptera > Cynipidae > Synergus > Synergus coniferae. The sequence goes on along the minus strand of JAUEJJ010000017.1, from coordinate 7,726,447 downwards.
TTGAAATTAATTTGTAAAATAGAAAATGATAACAAATTGTATCTAATTATCAATTGATCTGCAGTCATCCTGCTTTCATCATTTAAAATCTTACCTATTTTGATGCCTCTCTGCCAGGTGAATGTAACTCGTTTCGCTTTGATGTGAATTTTATGAACGCTTTTCCTATCAACAACTTGACCTATCAGTTCTTGAATTCTCAATCTTTCATCAACAAGACTATCCACTTTTTTCACAGCCTGCCAGATCCTTTCTTGTCTTGAGGGGATATTTTCAGTTATCGTTGAATTTCCATCAACAGCAATTTGCGAAGAAGATTTTTTAAATAAAATTCCGGATATTTCTGGCGATTTTAAATAGTCTCGACTTTTATGACTAAAACTCGGAGTTCTACTACGACACTGCGATGGTGAAGAAGCCCTTGAATGAGTCATTATTTTCACAACTAGAAAGAAAAATGAGGTTAAAGAATGTTAAATGTAGTGAACCATTATATTTAAAAAATGCTTCAACTGTATTTAGCAAATATTACTTACCTTCATTTTCAGAATATACTTCTGAAGAAGCGCTGCCAATAACATGAGAAATACATAGATCCATACAATTTTTTAAATCTTCAAATTCTTCATTAGTTAAATGTTTAGTATTCAGTGGTTCACAGACAGTCATTAAAAACTCCAGGCCTTGATTCGCCCAACGTGGCCTTAAACCTCTACCTCGTTCGCATCTAGTTCTGACAAAATCCATCCACAAAAAGGCAAAATTAATCAAACCTTGTACGAGAACTGCTCTTTCCTCTGACAAAAACAGTCGACATAGTTCCTTGTGATACTCAAATCCCATTCGATAAGCCTGATGGAAAATTTCTCGTACTCTTGTTCGAAAAGCTAAACAATCGCCTTCTAGTTTTGGTTCTTCTACTTTATCTATCTTGTACTGAAATTCTTGGATTACGACAACTATCTGTCGTCTCAAATCTAAAACTTCTTTCTAAAAGAAAAAATCCCAACATTAGAACTATACTAATATTATAAACAACCTACAGAGATGTAAGGCCCAACCTTTAGTTCTACGATGCACGTCTTTAAATCGTCGTTAAAATCTGGCCACTGCTCAATTTCTCGTCTCACGCATTTAGCAAGAATTACACTTTTCACAACCTTTTCACGAGCATCGACGAACATTCCTTGCCATTCACGACCAACTGACATCCAATGAAATCTTTAAAATAAAGAAGAAATATAACTTAAGGGTATTGTGTTCAAAATCTGACTTCAAGATTCAATATCCTCATCTTACAAAAAAAAAAAAAAATTATTTTTCACCTAGCTGACCACTCATCGTTTTCATTTGATGGTTGGCTTTCCTTTAATTCTTCAGATCTTTCAGTCAAGAATTGCATCACCTGTCCTATCATTGTCTGTACAATTTCACTGAAAAAAGAACAATAATAAATTACACAATTTTATTTATAAATTCCTAAATAATGAAGTCCTTTTCAATCACGACGAAATTTACCAAAACTTCTTTCCTGCTATTGAATAACCATTGACAATATCAGCAGCGATAGACTTAACGAAATTCCACTCATCCATAATCAGATTTTTGTGGAAACTATCATGATTAACCATTTCTACCCATTGTTTTAGATAATCGATATAGACTTCGAAAACGGCTTTTAAACTCTCGTCGAATTCATCTAATTCTTGTTGCAAAATTGAATAGCTGGTTTCTTCAAAAGCCATGGCAGCACGAGAATGTGTAGCAAATCTATCACGATGAATACAAGAGATTCTAAGACCTTCACGGAGTTCTCGCATTAATTGTCGAACAGATAAGGGACTCGGTTGATCAGGCTTCTGTTCTAGTCTCATTCTTAGGAACTCGTGAATAACATCCAATGGGACACGGGAAAGAAATACGAAAGCTGACCTGTTAACAAAATATTATGTGGTGATGTTTGCGATTTTGTGAGTTTTTATTACTAATAAAGTTTTTAAATACCTGTAAGAAGGAAGATTCAATTCTTTAGCTTCTCTACTCCACGATCCGTAACGTTTCAATTCTTGATCACCTTCATATTCTTCATTGATATTATTATCACAGTCATCTTCAGGTTTTTCTAATGCGAGTCTTGCTTTCCGAAGAACAGAAGTGTGCAGTCTTTCGAGAAAATTTAGACTCTTTCGTAATCCCCTTGTTTTCAATACATCTTCTATGTACTTTCTATTCAAGTATTTAAATTATTCCAAAACACAGAGTATTCTTTATAATTATAAATGAGCAGTTTTTTAATTTTCACCATTATTTTATAATTATTTTGGTTTGAAATTACTGATGAAAACTGATATAATTTAATATTTATTAATATTTGTTAAGTTACCTGTAAGCTTGTCTATCGAACTCCATCAAGTAAAAATTCAGTCTTTCTAACTTCTCTTCTTCTATGTAACTGAAAGCGGACTCCGAGGAAGAAGAATAGGTTTCTCCAAAGGAAAAACTGTTCAAGGAAGATAAATGAGATCCAGTACTGTTGTTACTATCAGAAGGGCTGTCAGTTTTTTCTATGCGAGGTATGTCGAATCGAACTATCGACTGGTGTTGATCTATTGGAAGATCTGTGTTTGTCATCTGTGAACTAAAAGTAAAAAGTAAGACACTAAGGTATCAAATACATGATGTTATATTCATGAATTCAAAAAAGAATACTTGATTCCTACCCAAACCCACTATCAGCAGTATCATCATTTCTCTTCTTCGTGTGTAGCATCATCAGCAATTTTCCCAGGATTAACAATTTCAGTCGATGGTGTTTGGTCATATTATACCAGAGACACATAGCCTTCACTCTTCCTGTAAATTGCGGACTCTTGTAAAGAGGATAGTGACTTCCAAAGGCTTGAGAGGAAGGAAAAAGTGCTTCTGCAGCTTCTAGTCTTGCCAACAGTGCTTCTACTTGTCTCAAAGCATCGATCTGAACTCGTGCACAAACTCGACAATACATCGAAAGACATCCAGTACAAATGCCCAACTTTGCGCTGCTTTGATTCAGAAATTTACATGTTGATTCCTCTTCTTTTAACATCGTAGTAGAATCGCATTCACTGAGAGTTGTGATAGGATTATACCTGTTGAAAAAGATTCAAATTTTCTATTTAAGAAATCGAGCTCTGAAACTTTCAATCTCTCTATCTCTTAAACTTTATTAATTTAAAATATTTTCTCCTTGCACACCTATACTCGATTATTTCCGTAAGTAAAGGACCAACGGCTTCACGTTGTATACAAAGATACTCATCCTGAGCCACTGGACTTCGATCTGCTTTATGTGCTTGTAGCTCCAACCAGATCAAATCCTTCAACTCGTTTTGCCACCTCGTTTCTTCTCTGCTCATATGTAGATGGCAATTGTTACGATCTTTGTCACTACTTCCCTAAAAAATAATCACAAAATTGATATGAAACGGAACAATAGAGCAAAAGTAACATATAAACTAGAGCATCTTAAGATGAAGAATTTATTCTTTGATTTGGACCTTACCAGTCTTATCAAAAAAGAAAAGGTATTGTGAAATATCTCTCTTTCCTTAAGACTCTGAGTTCTAGGAGAATGAAGAACAGATTCTGTTTCGATCGTCTTCAGAAGTTCGTTGTCCTGACCACCATTGAACTTTTCCTCCACATCGACTGGTTTCGAGCACAGACTTCGGAATCTATTTCTGGTCTCAATCTGCAAACGTGATAGACAGATGATACTTTTGAACTAAAGCCAAGAGCTAGTATGATTGAAAGGCGATTCAGTTATTTGAAAATTATTATTATACCTTAATATTATTTGGAGTAGAAGGCATTAGTTGATCGCTTCTTTCCAACTGGGAATAAGTGCCAGCAGCTGCTATGTCAAGTTTCAAATCTTTATCCAGTCCTCGAAGTAATTTGAAACACCTTTTAGTCCTTCGACATCCTTCTTTAACTAACTCCTTATTGTTTTCATGTTCCCGAGCTTTGTCGGCCTTATCACACATTTCGTTGAAAATTATTGCATCCAAGCAACTTTGTTGATTTAATGTTGGATTAAGAGTGTTTTGAAGCATCTTTTCGCATTTAGCGAGTCTGGAATGAGAAAAAGTTAAAATGTCGACGATGTGCTATGATTTATAAAAGAAATGTATTTTATAATTTGTAATTTTTACATCTTGTGTTCCCGATACTTCTTCCGACCATGCCTTCGAGACTGCCGGGTTTTTTGTTCCTGTTCGCCATCAGCACTGTTCATTTTGCGTGATAATTTTATTGGCTCAAGAGAAGAATCGTACACGTGTTTACTGTAAAAAAAATTAATTTAATTTAATCTAATTTTCTTTGAAAACGTAAATCAGAACTAAATTATTTTTTACATAATTAAAATAATCTATTGTACGTATTCTTGTTTTCAAAATTAATTTTCTCGTAACATGAAAAAAAAAACAATCCTTATAATGAAGAAAAAATGACTTGCAAATACAAATCAAGCTTTATAATTCACCATAAATCAATACAACTTTTTAAATGAACGTTTCCTCTACGCTTCATGTAGATTATAAAAGCAACAGTTAAATTTGGAAAGCAATTTTGTTTCACATTAAACAAAAATAAACACTCAGATATTTTTTCGGAATTCGAGTTATTGTTTTAAAAATAAAACGTCGTTTTGTGAATTCTGCCTGAATGAAAAATATTCACTAAAGTATAACCGGGAGTGCATTAAGGTTAGGAACATTCATTGAATATTTTAAAAGATTTACACACAAATCGATTTGTAAACAATGTAAAAAATATCGGTGCCGGTTTTTAAAGAAAATCAATTTTGAAACTTGTTACGTCACTCTTTCTTGCTCTTTCTAAAAAATGAAAAGTACCTACCGTACCTACCACTATTATTTGTTTTTGAGATTATATATTTTTAATACACTGTTCACAGTAACAAATGTCCCAAATTGTAATAATTAGCTGACATACCCTAACATATATTTAATTAAACAAAATAATTGTTTTACTGCACTGTCGCTCTCACTCCCTCTCTCAAGCTGCAAATGCTGCAAACTTTACGCAGATTACACGTTGGACGATAATTTGATATCGGCATTTTTAACAGTTGGCAGATCTGATACGTTATGTAATTTCGATTCTGAAGGTTGCCGCTTCCGTTGAAGTTTGAATTTGAAGGTCACCTGATAGTCTTCCCAGTCTTCCTGACCTTCCTGACTTTCGATTCTTTCGATTGAAAACCATGTAAGCAACAAGTAATTATCTTGAAAAACCTACAAGTCATGAGTCAAAGTTCATTACAAATCTATTATTAGTTATTAGGAAACAGAAAAATCGATTTTGTCCGTTATTCCAAGTTATTCTAAGCCAAAAGAAGTTTTAATATTTTGGCGCGAATTTTAAATTTATTTTATTGAAATATTTTTAAATATTTAGATACATACACTGACCTTTTTTCAATTGCTTCAAAGCGAAGTAAAATGTATATTATACATGTTAATAATTAATGTTCCCTCTGAATTCGACTTGTCATTCCAAATTCTATCATTAATGAAAACCTGTGAATTTAATTAAATTAACTTTTTAATTTTCAGAAGCACAGTAGCATATAAACAATATTATCCAAAGACTATTATTTTATTAAGTTTTATTACTAGAAAAGTTTCCCTTTTAAAAATTATAAATTTATTTTAAATTATAAAATTTTATTTTTTGATATATTCTTTTAAGATATGTGCTAAATATGTAAAATCTGAAATAAATTAGTAAAATCAACATTACAATTAAGCAAATATATTTCCAATGAATGGAAAGGATATTTGAACAGGAAAAGTAAAAAATCATTAATATATACGGTATGATTTTTATTTAAACAATCTCTAGCCTTTCCAGCAAAGTACAGTGTTTTTCATATGTCTTCGCACCAACATTTTTCTTTAATATACAATATCTACCTGCCTTTGTACCGAAGCACGCGTGAGATTTGGTGTGTCAACAATAATAACACTATCCTACTCGTATTATCGCAACGAAAATAAAAAAACTCGGATATACTACATTTCTCGTTTATGGCCTCAAAAAAACATCGAATTCCTTCGATATTTTAATATTCGATCACCGATAAAAAAAATCATTTTCTTTCTTCTCCTGTATTCCGAATTACAGAATTTTCTGAACAAGAAATGGTATAAAATATTGCTTCTATAAATTTCGTGAATCGCCTTTGAAAACAACCTTCAGACAATTAAGCAATTATAATTTCCCAAAACCTTTTCCAAAAGCGACTCACATTCGTGCGAAAAATGTTAGGCGTTCAATTAATATGTAATTATTTACACATAGTAAAGATTGCAATGCAATTTCTAAAATCTACGTGATTAAATTCTACGTAGACGGTTTTTCAATCGGATGCATGTGTAAAATTAGATGGGTCTGCGTTAAGTACCGGTTTGGAAAAAAGTCTTATCAAATTTCAAATTTGCTCCCGATAACATTCTATTTTCTAGAAAAAACTTTCAATTTGTAAAAGTAGCAAAGTGTACAATAGAGTTCGTCTGGAATGTTTCGACAAAAATGGTTCCAAGTTTTAAGTAAAGACGGCGGTAGAAAAAATACGGTTAAAAAACTTTGCAGAGCAGTTTGAAAAGTTTCTAAAAATAAAAATAAAAAAAAAAGTTAGTCGATTGTGGTTCTTTCTGATCTACGTTTTAAGTGTAGAAGCTGAAAGACCATAAATGACATTTAATATTATTTCGATAACACTACGAAACTGTAAACATTAATATTAATATAATAATATAATAATAATAAGACTACTAATTTGTAAATATTACTATTAAATATAATCAAAAAATATCTATCGTTATTTCCTCTGATAATGCATTGAATTCCTTGTTCACGATTGTAACGAGTGGTGGTTGATAATACTAAGTAATGATAATATCGACGGATACCGTTCAATTTCCAAATCCTGACCTACTTATATGTCATTTCACCTCAATACAGTTTATCGCTCGTATTTTATCAAAAAGAAAATAATTGGCAGCATTAGAAACCTTTTATTCCTTCGAGTGGATTCAGGGCTTTTGAAAAATAAGTCGTTTTTAAGAAATAACACGGCGTACCAAAGCGCCACGTCGTTATCTGTCATTCACTCTTGTTTTCTATCGCTCAATCTTTCCACTTTTGCATTCTCACACGCAAACACGCATTCTCTTTCTCTCTCTCTTTCTTTCTACCGTACATAAGTATCTAGTACTATATGTATATCAATAAAGGCCACGAGTGTGATCAATATATAAAATCACTAATTAGTAAATCGTACTCCAAACGTGCTAGAAATAATGTAAATAGAACCACGAGGTTTTCTCGTTTCAAAATAATGTTCTCTATGAACCTCCTCTTTTGATATTCGATATCACTTGCGTGTAGCAATCAATTGCATCTACGTATGTAGTTTTAAATGTACATATCTGGAAAAGTGACTGATAAAATTTGTCTCATCAAAAAGAGGTAAAAAAAAATTATGGGCAGTGGATATGATCAAGGAAAAGTTCGCAAATCGACAGAAATACTTTTCGAGAATACTGGCGCACCTTCGAGAACTCGATTAGTTAGAATGAGAAATAAATGAAGTGAGGACTTGATCGTGGTCTCCCTGCAGAATCGAAGAACGATTGTAGCTTAAGGCCTTGATGGATAAAACAAGAGTGCATTTTTTAGAGATATGTTCTCGTTCCTGGATCAATTCGGAAGACGATAAAAAATGAACCACGTCAAAGATGTTTTAGGCCATAAATGGGGTTGCAAAGAGAAAACAGTATTTGCCAATCCTCATAAATGTTCTTAGATATCTGTAAACATTTTTACGCTGCTTTATCTGCTGTCGAGTTGCCCTCGAGGGTGGTAAACAAGATAAAGTAAGTTAGTGGGTGGAAAAGAATCAAATGTAAATTTACATATTCTCGAACTGATCGACACGACGCTTGGTATTTCCCTTACGAATCTCACGCAGCGTCTTGTATTTGTCACGACCCTGGCGAACGTTTTCTCTATGGATTTTGTCCATCACTGTCTCTTTTGTCTCGTCTCGCGACTGGGCTAGATCTTGTTTCAGTGCCTGCAAAAGAAACAAATTTTTATTTTTAAATTAAATAATTGAAGAAAATTCAAGTTTAATGAAAAAAATAAATATTTCAGTTTTGAATAAGATAGTAGATGAAAGGTCACCTTGAGTTGATCGTGGAGACGCTCATTTCTTTCTGCTAGAGTTCGTCGTTCCTCGACTGGATCGATTATCGATTCATCGGTGACGAGTTCCTTTGTGACATCTCTGTGTCCTCCTTCGTATTCACCCTCTTCACCTTCCTCCTCACCTTCCTCTTCGTTCTCCTCGACGTGATGATGCTGAGGAGTCGTCGCGTTTGCCTGGAATGCCCTGTCGGCTTCTTCTTGTCGCAATCTGAAATTTATTAAGATTATTAAATTAGACAATCTTCAAATGAGAATAATTTCAAATTGCATTAAGGCTTCTCATTCTCTGCTTTCCAGACTTCCAGAATTTAGTTTCACCCTGGAAATATCCGTATTTAAACCTACCTAGCGGCTTCGACTTCCTCCTGTAACCTTCTGGCTTCTGCGTCCTTAGCTTCCACCTCAGATTGGATGCGTTGAACCTCTTCTTGCTTAGCTCTAATCTCCTGTTCGAGCTTAGCTCGTTCAACAGCTTCCATTTCGTGAGAACGCTCTAATTTCTCCATCATCACTGTTAGTTCCTGCAAAAAAGTGAATAATTTAATTTTAAATTTTAAATTAGATAACTCAGATTTAACTTTAGCTAAAAGGAGATTAAATTTAGTAAAATCCGCAGAATTTAATTTACCTTCTGACGATCTTCCAATTCCTCCTTAGCAGCTTGCAACTGTCTCAGTTGTTCTTCCAAGCGACGAATCATCTCCTGCGCTTCGCTCAATTCCGCTTGTCGCCTTTGAATCTCCTCTGCCATATTTCTCAGCCTCTCCTCATATTCCTGCTGTTTTTTCTCAGCTCGTTCTCTTGCCGCGATTTCCAACTGGAGCTTCTCTCTTTGTTTTTCTCTTGCAAGTTTTTCATCCTTTGCTTGAGCCTTCAAAAAAATTTGCATTAAAAGTCTGTATGCTTTTCTCTTTTTAATGAAAAAATAAAATAAAGCACTTGTTTTTTAAAGCCTTTAAATATTATAGACTTTATCACAGCGCTAAGAGTAGCAAATATAATATTCATCATGCAGAATAATTGGAAATTAGATATACAATACAAAAGTAAAAATAATATGAATTAAATTAATTTAATATTAAACTATTATTACCTTCATCTGTTGAACATCGATGGTATCAGGTTTACGTCTTCGCATGTATAATTCGTGATTTCCCATGCAGAGTGCCAAGATCCTCTTGTTAATCTTTACCCTGGGTGCGAAGAAAACAAAGTCCGGCGCTTTCTTATCAATAGGTTTGATTATGAACTTTCTGTCATTGAAAGAAATGTTCCTAATTTCGGACCATGGGAAACCGATTTTTGGGGTGAGTTTGTCATCCTTTTCGTAGATGTTCAAACCCAGAGCGTCAACTCCCAACCAGATGTCGGTTCCCTTTTTATTACGGATCTCGAAGTAGTTCACTCCATACATTTCCAAATCCTAGGGTAATATCCGTATTAATGAACATACTTTTGTAATTAAAAGAAGTAATACTCGAGATTAAACATATGAATTAATAGAGGCACTTACTTGAGCAATTTTCAAATATTCCATCATCGCATCCTCGCGAATCATGCCACGATGTTCCTGCCACCAATTAGTAATTGACGTTTCCCATTCTTCTTTGCTCATCTTATGTTGGTCCATGACACGCTGCGGAAGCAGACGGTCATTCGCCAAGAACCCTGGAGTGTGACATGCTTTATTGTAGTCACTGTGTCTAACTTGCACTGCATACGAGGCAAGAAGTACAGACGTCTCAGGTGGACAATAAATCTCGTCTGTGAGAATGGCATTTTTTACCTGGAAATAAGAATATTAATTTATAGATTAATTACTATTTAAATTCAAATTAAAATTAATATTCAAATTAGAATTAATATTAGCAAAAATATTATTAAATAAAAAAAATTTACCTGAAGATAGAAGAGACGCAGAGTGATGTCTTGGATGATTTCCTCTGAAACATCCTCAGGATAGAACTTGGCACGAAATTTGAATTGAAGTGGATTCTCCTTTTTAACTTCTTGACTGAGCACCTGGAAATCGGGAATAAACATTAATCCATTTTTCACTTCTCCATTACAACTTTTTCCTCCGTACAAATTGAACAAATACGTTATTGAAATAAAAATGTGTATATAATTTTATCTTCTTCACGCTGTGTGGCATAACATTTAAACATAACATAATCGCAGCATGCTAAAAATAAATAAACTTTTAAATATCATGCGCTCTTAATGATCAAATGAAATCGTTAAAATTATTTAAAATTGAGAGTAGATTTCAAATAAAGATCATGCTCTAGTTTGTCAGCTTTCTTTTTGAAATACAGAAAGACGAAAATAATGTTCTATCAGTGTCGTAAACATCGAAAATAGGAGTACATGAAGCTAAAATAGTCTTCAAAATATTTTCAGAGAAAACAAATAAACGTCACCTCTACTTCCTTTCGTAAATGCATCCGCAGATGTCTATTTTTTCCATTTATTTAATAAACTCATCACAATTTGTCAGAAGAAAAATAACAATATTTTAAATCAAATATTGAACATCTATAATAAAAAAATTAATTTCATCTCAAGGCTAAAGGAAAAAATGAAAGCCTCCTCGTAAAATAGACATCTGGCAAACTTTAAAAATTAAATGGCAAAATTTTAGTTGAAGAGATTAAGTCTTATTAAACAAAACTATACTCGAGTCTCTTCATAAAAAATGAAAAACAAGCTGGTTCTCTTGACAAAAACTTGTCACCTGCTTGACTGCTCGAGGTTCGCCTTGACTCGTCTTTGTAGTTCAATGCTAGTACCATAATTTTTCATAATTATTAATAAGCCGTGTTTGGTTGCGTAACATGACTGATAATAAGAACCTGACGGAAGGAAGATATTGTAAAAAATAACGTGCGTTGTAAAAAAAAGAACATTCATACACGAGAGATAGAGCAGATTTGTTAGTAGGATACAGTGTCCTGTATCCAATTAAAAAAATAATTTTTTAATCCTCTAATTTATTTAAATAGGTTCATTAATTTAAATAAAGAAATCTTATTTTTGCCAGTAAGTATTTTCCAACTTATTTTCTACAGTGAAAAACTATAATGAAATAATCAAGTTTTTTCAATTCAATTTTATAGCCTGTCATTTTCATTCAGACGAACAGTTTTTTTTTTTTTTTTTTTAGAAAACAGTATCGATATTCGTAAACGTACTTACGTAAGACAATCATTACTCGAGATATTTTTTACTATTCAGTTGTCTCTATTAGTTACGTATAAACTCATCACAGGAAGCTTTTATATATACTTTTTTAGAACACATCATTGAAATTTTTTTTATTGCTAAGAGCATTCAATCAAACTAGTCTAATTCTTTCTACAAATTCTCAGTGTGTGTTTTTGCTAACTTTTTTGTGAACAAACAGCGATTAATCTTTTTGGTCTTACATTTATAACTTTTCGATGCTTGAATGGAACCACCTGCAATTATTTTAAATCAGTTTTTTATTAAACAATTGTTTTTATAAACTGCATTTTGAATTGATTTTCGAGCAAAAAGAAGAGAAAACGATGAGTTGAGAAAGTAGACATCCAAAAATAGAAAAGCAGAATAAATGTGGAAAAAGATTCACACCGTCTACTTAAGAATAACAATTTCATTCAAATTGTATTTCTAACATAAATTTTCATGCAGTTTTGCACTCAAAATATCACGTAGATAACCTGAATGATTAATTATAAATTAGTAATCTTACCCTAGATAAGAATGGAAGTCCACCCTTCCGGTTGTTAGTATTGCGGGGTGCATGCGTTTCGAAGAAGGGAAATAAGATACAGTTAAGAAATGCGAATAAAATGATTAAGAAGTTTTTTTTTCTGAACGTCTATCTTTAGAAAAATTACTCAGAGAATTAAAAAAATCCTTATCAGAAGGTGAAAATATTAGACAAAAAAAATTTAAAAGATGAATTATTCACATTACATCAGAGAAGAATGATTTACATAATTCTGGTTTGGTTTCCCAAAGAGTAATTAGTTTTCAGTTAAGATAAACGTACAGGAAATGAACTTACAATGATAGTAATAATTGTTATAATGACTCATACAAAATTATCAAGCTAGACTCGGACAATGCTTCATATGAGCAAACTTGTAAAAACCGTTTAAAGTTATCATTTTAGATGAACTTGTTATCTGACCTAGTAACTGGAACTAACTACGAAAACTATATAATCTTATCTCGTTTTTTTTTGCGAATCTATATTCCTTAAAAACAAAATGTAGTGATTAGAAAGTCGTCTCCTTTTGAAAAATATTGTAAGAGAAAGCTATGGAAGGATTTGTAAATCTATTTTTTAATGAGATTAATTTAAAGCAAATTTTACAGCTGAACAAAATTATTGAAAATTCACTTAATTAAGGGTCATTCACAGCATGAAACAACACGCTATAATAATAATCGCACGTGGATAATTCAATCACGAATCACACCGCTATGCCAATCTATTCTATGACCGAATCAGCCGTAAATATTCATTGATAACTTGTTGCTAAAAGATCGTTAGGAATTTATTCTCGTGTTGGAATTTGTATCCTGGACATTTAAATAAGACAAGAAAGATTTCAGATAATTTACTAAAAAGCTATAAGAGTGTTGAATCCAGGTGCTAATCTTTATTTTACTTAACAAATATATATTATATTTTTTTTTATTAGAAAATTATGAGGCCTCTATTAATTCTTTATTCAAGAAGAAGTTGCAAGAAAGAAAACAAACGACTGAAAATGAATTAGTTAAAATTTAGCCATCCCAAATGAATAGTTCCTTTTCATTCGTTGGAATGTTAAAGAGAAATATTTATGGGAGTGAGTTCCGTTAATTGAGAGGTATTATATTTTAATAATATTGAAAAAAGAGCAGGTTAGCGTTCAACTTGGCATGTAGGTATAATTCAGTACACAGTTCTTTCAAGAGCTGTTGCGATGAAGCTATACGTAACCTGTCTATTATTATAATAATACTTAAATCCAGTATTTTTGTAATAATAGATGGGTTACGAATAAAAGCACGTAACAATTTCCGTTCCAGGTAATCCCATTAAATATCTTCAGGGAGCAAAACGAAATGTTACTTTCACCACAATTCATAATTTTATAATCGACTTGAATCTCACTTTTATCAACCCAACTTCTAAATTTATATTCGAAATACAAATATATCTTGAATTTTTTAATTAGTTTCATTTTTGACTTAATATTTCTTATAATTGTATTTTTGTGAGGACTCAAATTTTGATCATATATTGCCTGTGAAAGAATGTTATAGGTTGTCAACCTTTTAAGATTGTGTGGGTAGAAAAACCGGTATAACAATGGTAATTCATGGGAAGTTGTCGCCTATGTTCTGTTGATAATCCACTGCAATTCTTTTATTACTTCTTTGTTTTGCATACCTATTATTCCCTTGACGAAAAGAAATACTTCCCATCTTATTTAAGAAATCGTTCTCTATTGTCGAATCAAGGAATTTCTCCTTTGGGAGATTTCCTATTGAAAGTCTGATCTCTTTAATTTATTTACTTCAATATTATGTTAAGTTCCTCTGGTTCTAAAGAGTTTCCGATCAGCTGAAGATTAGACCTTTAAAGGTTGAAATCTCTACTTTTTCTCGAGATAATCCAGGAGAAATAGTTAGGTTCGACCTCGAGAGTTAGGAATGGAAAGAATGATCACAGGTGCGTTCTTCAGCGAACTGTGGACTTTACGTAATCCTGTCACACTAGGATTCTGCAAGTTGCTTGATCGTAACAGAAAAATGATTTTCGTCTCTGAATGGACAATAATAATTATCGCCATTGTGTAACAAATGGCTTCTTCAAAAGACATTGAATTGTACGACACGTTTTATATTTAGAAATTGAAATTGAATACTGCCTTGCTTAAGTTAGAAGAGTTTTTAGTAGTATGTATGTAGTTGAGATTTTTTTAAGCTACGATATCTAGGAATTTTTAAAAGATTTTTAATCTGAAAAATAATGTTTTCATAGCTCTCTAGCAGGTTTAAACAACATTATATTTATAATAAAACGCTTTAGATTCACAAACGTCAGAGTCTAATAAAAGATTGAAAACACGATTAGCGATGGAAATTT